>WSXT02109814.1:0-11221 GCA_011762715.2 Neuroterus valhalla
TTCAATAAAAACAGTAATACGTTCTTACTCAGAGCAAGAATGTTCGCCGAGTACTCCCGAATGTGTGGTAGCCCTCCGAAATTTCACTTGCTTGCCCTTGCTCGCCCAAGTACTCGCGTTGGAAGCTCGGCTAGTAGTGGGGAGCAGGAGTTCCGAATATTCGCCTTGACTAAACCCATCCACACTACCAGGAGTTCGCCGAGTATTTACTCGTTACTCGGCGAGTAGCGAATGTGTGTATAGGGCTTCACATACAAAACTGTCCGAATTCCGAAAACGTGCTCGGCGCGTCGACCACCGAGAGAGGGGATGTCACTTACAAACTACTGAAATAGAAAGAGAGGCGAGAGTGCGGAAATTGAGATAGGGGTCTCGATGGTCAAGAGAGCGTAGCCGATGGTGCCACTGATCCTAGTGTTGGCGACTTTTTCTTTGCGCTTGCGTTGCGGACGCTCGCCCATTGGCTACAGTTGGCGCCAGCTGGCGCGCTAATTCAAAATGAGTAATAAAACCTTTTCTCGTAAATATAATAAATAATTGATAAAAATTGCACCAAAATATAAAAAAAATTGTATAAATTTTGATTTGAGGCATAAACAAAATATATAACACATATATTTCAGAATTTGAGTGAAAATACACTGCTATGTGGGAGATATATGTGTTATAAATTTTTGTTTATGCCCTAAATAGAAATTTAAACAATATTTATATATTTTGGTACAATTTCTATTAATTATTTATTTCATTCACGAGAAAAGGTTATATTACTCATTTTGAATTAGCGTGCCAGCTGGCGCCAACTGTGGCGAATGGGAAAGCGTCCGCAACGCAAGCGCAAAGAAAAAGTCGCCAACCTTGGGTTCAGTAGATGATGCCACAGGTCGCTGGTCTGCCTTGCTGTCGTCGCTTCTCTCCACTTACTTCCTTCCTTCCTTCCAGCCAGTTGACCGTTCTCCTTAGGCACGGATTCTTGTACGTTTCGAAACCGAATCACATAACTGGAGGCCGATGAGGGGGGCTGATTCCTGACCGGTGGTTCATAGATGGGACCGTACTGCGACTGCAGGGTGCTTCCACCGGCCCTCGAACGATATTGAGAAACATACTGGAGTTAATAATAGTTATGTTTCTCCTACAAGACAAATTTGTCGGAAATGATTGTCCACTGTCCGACTTTGTGGTAATTTCACCATAGGTATATTTTCAAGTTTAAAATAAGAATAACCCTTTACGATATAGAGATTCCAAAAGAAAGATATAACAAAAGCGATACGATAAGATGGGACAGAATTGTCTATCTGCTTGCAGATTTTGTGGTCGATTCGCCCAATATTCGTTTGTGGCGCAATCACCTTTATTCTGGGAACTTTCGGGTAATTCGCCTGTGGTTTACCCTCGCCAGGAACGTGCCTTGGATATGTAGGTGCCCTAGAAGCCAAATCAGAACCACAAATCTACTAGGAACAGTCTGAAGGGTGTAGTGTGAAGGTCTCTGGAATGTAAAAGCCTTGCTAAAAGGAGGCGACAGCAAATTCTAGTCGATGACGCCACAAGACGAGGAGATTCCACATCCTTGTTACTCAAGACCACGAAGCCCTCACGATAATTATTTGCATAAAAAATATACGGACAAAATCAAAGTATTTTGAATTACTAAATTTTACAAACAAAGTCAGGTGGAGCCGAATTTTACCCGAGATGTCTCGTTTTCGTAAGATTTTTAAGAATTATTAACTTTCACTAGATCATTGCGATGATGCCAAAACTGCAACATCACAAAGAACAAGTATTTATATAAATTCTAGCCACCTGCCATAACCATTGAGTTTACAGAATCATTTTCTTTAGGTCTAATTAATTACTAAATTACAGAGGTTTCTTTTGCTCTGACTGGTAACAGAAAAATTTGAGTAATCGGACTTTCGTATTCTGAACTGTCAGTTTCCACTCGAACAGAACAAACTAAATCATCTTTTCCTTTGCAGCATTTAATTTTACGACCTAATAACCATCTAGAGGGAGGTAACGAATTATTCCTCACAATAACGATATCACCGACCACAAGTTTTAGCTCGTTGTTGAAACGTTTGTAGCGTTTCTTCAAAGACTGCAAATAATCAATAGCCAATCTTCTCTAATAAATTTCTGCAATTTTTTAACCATCCGCCATCGATCCAATCGATTTTCTGAAGTAAATTATACTGAAGGTTCTGGAACGCTAGTCAAAGGGGCTCCAGTGAGAAGATGTCCAGGTGTTAGATAGGAGAAGTCTCAGGATCATTAGACAGAGGAGCAATAGGACGGGAATTGAGGCAGCCTTAAATCCGAGTGAGAAGAGTGTGAAACTCTTCGTAGGTGGGAGTATAAGCACCTACAGTTCGTCTCAGATGGTGCTTAAAACTCTTAACTCTAGCCTCTCACAAACTTCCAAAATGAGAAGCGGAAGGAGGCATGAAATGCCAACGAGTACCTTGAATTGTAAATTCATTATGTGAATCGGTATTGATTGGTGATCGGTATGTGAATCGGCTCATTTATTTCCAGAGAAAAGGAACTTTCTTGAACAAATTTGATCGAAAAAATAACAGCTTGTTGGATTCCATTCGCATTGAGAGATATTCTTGAAGATTGAGGTATAGTTTTAGTAAATTTTGAGTGCTTGAAGACAAAAGCATCAATAAATCTCTTACAATAGGCTGTAACGCGAAACAATTTTGGCTAAGAGGAGAATTTAAATATCAAGTCAAATGATCTTTTCATCGCACTAAAAATGTGATGAGCATTTGGTACACGCTATTCAAAATTTGTTCGCAAGGGGGCTGCGTAACGATAATCAGGCCATTTCGTGGAATGGAAGGCTAACCAAGATGGGCGTGGCCACCACGAAGAATACCCTAGCATTTTTTCGGCGTTGATTCCCCTAGTAGCGCAGTCAGCCGGACTATCTTTAGTAGATACATATCGCCATTTGGTGCGAGGTTCCAGCTCATAAATGAGAGAAACTCTGTTAGTGATAAAGCAGGCCGATTGGAAGGATGTTTCCCAAGTCAAGCCAAAACTGTTACAAAATCAACCTTCACTGAGAATTCTGAGTTAAACGGAAGATGAATAAGCTTTTGAAGAAGCGTCAGAAAGGCAAGGAGTTCTACATCAGAGTTTGTCTCTAATTGTCGTGTCATTCTTGAAACTTTGAGTGCTTCCAATTTCCTCAGAGAATTCTGATAATTCAGCCACTGAATTTGAAGATCATCAGGAAATGTTTCGTCCCAGTCCAGTTTACGCAGCCAAAGATCAATTGCCAACTTGGCAATCAAGGAGAGAACAATCCGTTTCGTCGGATTGTTGATTAAAGAGGAAGTCACTTTAAAAAGGAATGAATCAGAAACAGGAATGCAAAATAAACCTAGGACCTTGAGGTGAGCCCCCTCTGCTAACGGGAATTTGATAGCACGTTCGTATTTTCCCGAGGGACAATCTCCTAAAAGCTTGGGGTCATTTGCAGCCCATTTTGCCTGGATTCTAGCTGTAAATTTATTTTTACTGAAGAATTGGACAAGAAAGATTTTTACTGATCTAATTTAGTTAAAAACACTGATTCAAATTCAGAGTTCGCACTAAACCTCGCTCTGTACATCGAGCGACTTAAAATACAATGTGCGTCGTTTCATATGGATATATATTATCTACGATCAATTTTGGTGAACTATTGTAATATAATGTACTACTTTTAAGATATGTGAGATTGTGTGCCTTTGGTCATGCGCTTGAACCAAATCTTGTTGTATGTTTTTCAAGTAAATTATCAAATTCCAGTATACTGAGTTTATTTGGTAAAAATATCCATTATTTATCCTTTCTGTTGTTCGTAGTCAAATACCTTAATCTGTTGATTAGAGCGTATAGTTAGAGGAATTGCACTTTCTTCATTCACAGATGTCTAGTCTTCAAGTAAGATCCGATTTTTGAATATTTTTTTTTCTCAAACAAAAAAATATATATCTCAAATAATATTAAGTGGAATAAGAAAATTGAAATTTTTTTACAAGAATTCGAAATTCATGTACTCTCACATAGAAAAATAGTTTCTCTTTTGCACCAAAGATTTTCTAAACTTCTGTACGAGTGGTCACCTACTTGTAGATTTCTCTGCTTGATAAACCATTCCGTCCTCCGCTCGATAATAGGACGGTACTCTCGGATCCACCGTCTCCATACTAATTGATCTGCCAATCTTTGAGACTTCCTCCACTGTTTTCTCAGAATCAGATCACTGTCGTTGAACACACCTGCTGCTGAAGCGATCTGGTTTACACTTTGAAATGGTAATAAAAAGTGATTGGTGTTTAACTCTGTGGTGAGCTTGGATCATCTAAGGTGTAAGTCAGTGGACGACTGGTCACTGAGTATTCTATGTCTGCGAAAATAGTTCAAAGTACTTTATCCTTGGGTGCTTGTCCTTTAAGTGTTAATTCGAGAGCTTCCTTCACAGAACCTACAAGTCGCCCCCAGCTTCCTCCCACATGAGGACTTTCTGGAGAATTGAAATACCAATCTATCCCTTCGGTCGCTGTTTTCCTCATGATCTCATCCTAGTTTAAAGCTGTCCATGCTTCTTTTAGTTTCCGAGCTGCTCCTACAAAATTCCGTTCATTGTCCGAATAGATTCTGGCAGGCTCTACTCTTTGAGCGATCAAGCTTCTCAGCGCCAAAATTGCGGAGTCTGTCGACAGTGTCCGTGCGATCTCCAACTGTACGGCACATCCGGTTAGGCTGGCCCATTTCTGCAACTCGCGGTTAAGCACGTCGAATAGTGCACCTCTGACATCGGATGCAGGCACCCTTGATTGCCGTTCGAACATTGAGAATCCGAAATCGTTTTCTCAAGTCATTGACTACCCCAAGTGGTTCGCTTTACGATGGTAACGACCAACCAGCATCTGGACCATGTTGTTGTGATCGTCAAGGACGATCGGTTCCCTCTCTGCCAGGCTGATGCCGCTCGATTCTCGAATACGACCTCGCATTCTCACAAATCTGTCTGGTCCAACAGTTGGTAAGAATGATAGTAGTCTCGAAGATTTTTCCAGATCCAGCCCCTCCTTTAGACGTCGGACTTCCTGAGGAAATGCTTCCGTCTGCGATCTTTTTAGAAGATGCTGCTGTGCCCATTGAATTTCTGACGCTTCAGGTCGCCTGTGTTGTCTTCCTTCTTAAACCAACGTTCTGCTGCTCGCTGGACCCAGGTGAGACAATGAACCAGTTTGATCATTGAGTGAACCCACAACAATCGAAAAAATAAGAAAATTCTACACTATTAATAGACGAACCGAATCCTCTTTTTAACTCTGTTGCTTCTTCTTCTTCTTCTTTTTCTATTTTCTTGTGTAGTTGTACGTGTCTGGCATCTTCGGTGTAGTTCATGAACTGTGGATCTGTAAACCAGTGGCTCGTTGACTCTGTTTTCATGATTTGAGGGTTTCTTGTCGCTTTATCTGCTACATTATCTTCGGTAGAGACCCATCGCCATCACCATTCCGGGGTAATATCTAAATTTTCGGCAATTCCGTGAGCCACAAAGGTTTGGTTTTTTCTGGATTCCAATGGTTTGAAGAAGAATTTTTGCTCGTATCATGGAGTGAGAGAGTGAACCTGAAGGATCGAACAAAGACATTGTAATCTTAAGGACCTCTCTTTTTGTTGGTATCCACTCGCCTTGAAACCACTCTGTGCCTACTCTTCGGAAATTGTAAGAGTTCATCAAATTATCTGCCTCTGGATTCCGTACTATACCTAAAACCCTGGGATTTCCTTCTTGCGAAATTGATACTTTCCTCCCTCTCGAAGCCACTGTTTCGGTAGGAATTCCGTCGAGTACCTCTTGAGAAATAGAGAGCCATTTACATATCAGGAATTCTCCCTTCTAGTGAACAAGTGCGACATCTTCGACTGATTGAATAGCCTCGGTCTCCGTGTCAACGCTGCCCAAGTAATCATCCATATAATGCTTTTCTGTAATCGCACACCACGTTGCAGGATACTCCTGACGAAATTCTCGAGCGTTTCTGTCTTAGATTTCCTGGGCGATGTACGGAGAAGATACGGCTCCAAATATAATGGATTCCATCCTCATAACTCTGATTTTTCCAGTCGCTTCATCTCTCGCTAAGAAACGTTGAGTATCTCGATCCTCCTGACGGATTCGTATTTGAAGAAATATCTCTCTGATTTATCCACAAACGGCTATCTTTCTTTCTCTAAAGGCTCTCCTATCAAGGAGTTCAATAAATCGAGTGCTTTTAATAATCGTTTATTCAAGCTGGTACCGTTACTCTTGGCTGATGCATCGAAAATGAGGCGGGGTTTCTCCGGCTTCTGAAGGTGAATCACTAGAAAGTGTGGCAAGTACTACGTCCTCTGGTTCGTTTTCGCTGCTTCTTCTTTATTCAAGAGTACGGCATATCCCTTCTCCTGACACTCTTTGTACTTGGCGTTGTACTTTTCTTTCAGGGCCGAGTTTTTGAATTGCCATGTCTCGACTGATCGATATCTTTCCTCCGCTGCCTTTCGACTCTCATAAAGAACTTCGTTATCTCTTTTTTATAAGAGACTAACTTCCCAATAGTTCTACACGTTTGGCCTTCCTGCCCAGTGTGTCCACTGCTCTTTGATCTTCTTTTGAGCGAAGTGGCTGCATTACAGGAGTCACTGCGAAAGCTTTGGTACACCAGAACTTCCGAAGGAGTTGATCTACTTCGAATTCATCTCCGTTCCTGTGAATTGAAAGAGTGTAGTTTTCATCGACTCGACCATCAAGGTACTTCCCATGCAGCAACCATCCTAGTGCGGTGAGTGATGCCTTTGCTGTAGGCTTGGGCGATTCTGGATCGATTCTTCAAAGATCGATCTTTATCACTCAGAAGATCGATCTTGTGAATCGATCCTTTACAAGTCGATTTTTTATTGGATAGATTCTTTCCCCTTAGAATCGAAGAAGCGATTTTTTAAAAAATTTATTTATTTCTGCTTCCTATACTTCCGTGACTGCAATATTCAATTTTATCTACTTCGTTTCACACCTCCTCTGATTGCCTGCACTTTATATTCCAGCAGCATCCAAAAGCATGTATTCATAGTTTGACTGCTTTTTACTTTGTTTCAATTCCTGTTCGTGAAGGATCTGGAACTTGGTGTTGAATGAATCACTTCGACAAGAAAAACAAACAGGAACTGCGCTAACGTGGATAGACCAATTGCAATCTAACATTCAAGGAGATTTGTAAAGATATAGAGAGCAGCCACATTTTGGCGGTGTCAATAATGCTGGATCTTCGATTCAAGCGACTACACGCATCGTCGAAGCTTCTATACCACCAGAAAGATTATTTTCTAGAGCAGGAAATATTTCAACGGATAAAAGGAGCAGATTTTCACCAGCTACTTGCAAAAACTCTTTTTCTTAAATTCTTCTCCAAGCAAAGATTGATATTCGGACTGATTATAAGACCATACATGTACCTGAAGTTCCGAACGTTCAAAAATGAACGAAATATTCTTCTGAAATTGTGATAATAGAAATAAGCAGTGTCTAATTGTCTTTTTAATTGTCGATTTAGTTCCTGAATCGATCTCAATAACTTCGATCCTGGATCGATTCATGAATCGATCTTTTTGAGAGAATCGCTCATCCCTAGAGTTTGCTGTGCCAGGTCTTCCAACTATAGTTTCTTGTACTCTTATCAAATGTGAGTGATACTCCTCTATCAACAGCTCACTCTTCTAGATTGACTATCTTAGAGTGTTGGCTCATCCATCCATTCAGTCAGCAGCGGCTCCGTCGTTCCTCGTAACCCCAATTCTCGAGCAAGGTCCTCTTGTATTAGTGTAACATCAGAACCAGTATCCAGGTGAGCATGCGTATAAACTTCACTGACCGGCCGTCGTCATCTGCCTCGACGTCATCTGCTCACAAAAAAATCACCTACTTCAAAAAAACACTTCCCACTTCACTTAGAAAAAAAGATAAAATACTTCGAATTGAAAGAAATTTTTAATTGAATAAGATGGGACTCACCGGCTCCACATTGATGAAACCGTATCAGGGAACAACGAAAACCGCTACATGTCGTTCGGACAGTACGCGCATCTTCACCAAAAAAGAGTTGATAAAAACCTCGGCCTTGACTTGGTCACACAAAGCAGCGATGACCGGAAAAAGGCCGAGGAGAAAAACGGGCCGACGCTGGGCCGTCATTATTGATGGAAATGGGAGTAAGCAGCTGGTGTAATCAACATCGATAGGGCGGCACAGAAAACTGCTGGTAAGATCGTTTGATCTGACCGATCTTCTGAGACAGCTAGATTTTCGGGAAACACAACTGCTGATGTTGTTCGTAGAATTAGAGTTCTTTGTAGAGTAAATGTTGTTCAAAGAGTCAATAATGTTCGTGAAGTATATATTGTTCTTAGAGTGGAAATAGTTATTGGTTCAAAATTAGAAGAAAAAATGTTTTGATTTCAATTTTGGAATAAAAAATTCCAAAATTCCTAACGAAATATTGTATACAAACGTCGATTCATCTTTTCTTAGACATCCAATATCAGGGCTGTCAGTACCACAAACACTCAGAAACACTTGTTACATGAAGCCATAGTTGACCTCATAAAACAGACTTATGGGATTTGAATTCACGAAGTACTTTTCGATTCTTATTTTATAGTTAATCATGAACATAAAAGGGCCAGATGCCACTCGATACACTTACTATTAAGATTTCTTAATGAAATCTTAAAAAGCATATGTTTTCTCCATAAAAAATACGTGTTAAATTTTATGAGGTCTGCGCCGATTCTGGATACCATTGCCAAAAAATGGATTCCTTCTTCCCTTATACGACATAATTGGAGAAAGGGGTAGTATGCCTATAATCAATCCTCTTCAAGGAAATGTAAAATTATGATAGTGTGAGTAACATGAAAGAATTCTTTTTCATTTCAAAACCTCTTTATTACTCATATTGATGAAACATTGTTTCATAGTCTTACATTCTCATTAAATTTTTAGATGCGACATAATCTTCTTTATGGTAATATGAGGTGGAAGTTCAATATACATTATTTCAATCTATTTGGAAGAGAAGAACAGGATTCCTTAAGTTGATTCTGTCTTCTTTCTCTTCCATCACTTTATTTTTTGTGAGAAGTATGAAGTTTATGGTAAAGATGGTTTCGGTTGACGGGGGTGTCACTTGCCGTCTAGGTATTCTGCAATACAGCCTCCACTGTGAAATATCCTATAACCCGATTTGAGATCGGCTAACTCTGGTACACCTAGTCTCGTCAGGAAAATAAGGTAATTAATCCACTTAAAGGTAAAAAAGTTTCTATAGCTTGCAACAAGTAAATTGTACCGAATTGTGAATCGAATGATTGAAATCTACACATTTTAGCTGCAAATGGTTTTGTGACTTGATGTTGCACTCCATGACTCATTCGGAATGGATCTCTAATATACGTCCCTAATATAGGTTTTGTAATCAAGTTCACTTTTCAATTACCATTTCTTTCCGGATGCTTATAAACCTTTTCATTTTTGACTTTGCCAATAGGATTTCCACCGTCGTACATGTAATCACCATCATACCATTGTAGTTCCAGTTTTTCTTCTTCTCGGCGTCGTAGTAGATTCCGTTGTAGTTGTTCTAATTCTGTAAATAAAATATGGTCATTAATAGGTTCAAAGATTGAGTAAAATCTTTTGCTGAAAAACCAAGTCAGCAAAGGAAAGAGAGAGGTAGCTGGGATGAGTCGTAAGGGAGGAGAAGTGCAGGAAATAATATTTCATGTAAGTATTGGAAGGAGTAAAAAAGGAGAAAACTAAAGGTTAAGGAGCCGACACGAAGCTTCTTCACAAGAAGATGGCTAACTTTTTCAGACTCTCTCAAAATCAATGATTGATCCCCAAGCTTACTCTCTCTGATATAGAGCCTCTAGCTTTGTAGGTCAATCAGATTTTCCAAGGGAACCTACAGTTTAAGCTGTGTTTCGAACTACCAGAGCTGGAAAAGTACATGGAAAAATTCCCATCGGTACCGGCATAGGGACCAAACTCCAGTCTATCTGATCGGCATTCTTAGGCGTTATCAACTGTTTCACCGAGACTCTTCCTATTCGGAGTGAACATTATTTAATTTATTGAACTCAGGAATTTATTAAGAGAGATTCTTTTGGGTCCGGCATTGAGAGTTCAGATATCCTTTCCACTTAGGAAGCTGAAAATCAATATTCGAATCTGAACCTGGGTTGTCGCGTTGCGCTCGAAGGCTCTCCATGTCTTCGGCAGAGATTGGGTACTTCATACCAGTAAGTTTATCAATCAATGAGTGTTCTTCCATGAGATGTCCGGCGGAATTTCGTTGAAAGATTGACTCCATGATCATACCACGTCCTCCAGAAGAACTAAACGGCGGTGGATTCCATTCTGTAAGATTTTAAGGATTTTTACATTCTCATTCTAAATGAGAAGGTATTGGTTTTTTTACGAGTGTGTTATGTCTGTCTATGTGTCTGTTTGTAATCTGTAGACTCGATAACTTTCGAAACAATGATCATGTTGGATTGTACTCTGGTACAACTTTTTGAGGCCGGAAAAAAGGACGAGTTCCTTTACCAGACATTTTTGACCAATCTTTTCCGTTTACTCCATCGAAATAGCTTTTTGAAAAATAAAAAATGCACATTCCCGCTCTAACTATGCAAGGTTCAAAAAAATGTTGAAGGCCGAAATTATTCATTTTTTAAAGATCTAAAAATTTCCTTGAGACCACTTCTTTCATAAGATGCCTGCCGCGAGGGCACATTGTCCCGGCGGGCTTCGCGCGTGGCTCCCGTCGGTCGAAAGTTTGAGAGCACCTAGGGTGCGCTTTATTCGGATTTCGCGCTCGATGATGTATTCACCTCGCGCTACACGCTCGGCTTCTTACGTGGTTGATTCAGTTTACAGTGTAGTGCAAACACAGAGTTGCAAATATTCCAAAACTATTGAAAACCTCTACTTCTATGAAGATTATTAATTACATTCTCATCATAATGAGAAGGTATTGGTTTTATGTGAAAATTGACTTTCGCGGAATTTATGAAATGTTCACGTTTTGAGACCTCCTGATTCCGAAAAAATAGTTTTTACGTTTGTGTCTGTCTGTCTGTTGTCGTCGTTGTCGTC
>WSXT02109825.1:0-11221 GCA_011762715.2 Neuroterus valhalla
AAGAGCCCATGTATTTCTACTCAATTTTGTAAGCTTATATCTCGACACCCAGCGACAAGATTTTCTTTCAATTTGATTAGGTGGTGTAAGGTACCATAAACTTTATCCAGTACAACCTTCAGAGCATTCAACTCGAAGATTAAATAAGATTAAATTTTTTGAATATTTCAAGTATAACTATTCAGTTATAGACATTTCAAATTAAGAAGCATTACAAACCTACTAGTTGGAAAGCTTTTCAGCTTTATAATAGTATATATCGGGAAGCTGTCAACAACAAAGTATAAATTTTCGAAAGTTCTTAATTTATGATCATCCAATTTGGAAGAGAGAATCTAACGGTCAATAAGGATAAGTTAGTGTAATAATGATAAAACTTAGGGGAAGAAAAACTCGTCACGAACTGTTTGTGTTGCAACATTCAGAGTATATCTCTTATTATACATAGAAAAAACGTAACTGTCACTAGCTGTTGCTCCAATCAATTATATTTATAAATTATTTTCTAAATCGGTGACAATCGGTAATGGAAGACGACTCTAGGTGGTGAAGATGTTTAGAAGGAACCGATAAATGTGCATGTGATGACAATTATTTCAGATGCTTGATGTGGATTCTGTTCCTATCCTTCAAAGAACATAAACTGTTCTTAATTTATAATTTCTCCGACTACTCCTTTTTGTACGGCAGATGATTACGGTGCTTCTAAATTTTACATTTCTAATTTTATGAAATCTTTTGAAATTTCGTCAATTTTTTGAAGAGGATATTCCACAATAGGAAATCACTTTGTATGAAATCCACTTTACCATTCATGGACTATTCTCTTTGGTTGAAAATCGAACTATTCCCCGTAAATTATTTGTTAGTTAATGCTAAATAACAGTTCAATAAACTGCAAATTTTACTATTCTATTCTTGGTTATATACTGTTTCACTCAATTTGAAGTTCAACTTTTTGGTTGAAAATGTACTATTTTGCTGGGCATTAATATTCTTGGATGGAAAATTCATCTTTTTGGTTTCGAAATCCAACTGTTTTGTTGAAAAATCGTATTCTTGGTTGTCTCTCCGGTTTGGGAAATTATTTTTCTAGGAAGAAATCCTATATTTTTTGGTTGTAAATGCAACTGTTTGGTTGAATATCAATCTGTTTTGGTTTTGGACTTGAAATTTTTTTTAAATAGATTTTTTCTTTATCAAACAAAATCTTTCTCAACGAAGATCATGTTTTAGTTTGAATAATCGATTGAAATATTAATCATTAATTTCAAAAATTAAAAATTTTTTCAAGCAATCATTTTTTGCAATGAATCTTTGTCCCTAGAGAAAAAAATTCAACTGTCATAAAGAAAAATCCTCTTTCTGACTCAAAAAGTAGCTAGTTGACTGAAAATGCCACTGTTTTCGTTTCAGATTCAATCTGTTCTGTTCGAAAATAAAATCATTTGAATGAAAATTCATTATTGTCGGCTGAAAATTCATCAATATGGTTAGAAATTCGCCCCTTACATCCAAATTCAACTGTTTGTCTGTTAATGCTTATGTTTGAATTAAGGTAAATTTTTTTGCTGGTTTCAGATTCAACTCTTCAGACGTTGATCAAATAAATGGAACAAAACCTTATAAATAAAATATTGGCAAACCCAACAAAAAACGTCAAATAAAAAGTAATCAGAACTTCAAGAAATTGATAGAACAGCGCATATTGAATGAAATTTGTTAATAACAATGATGGAATTCTCGTCAAATGACAATATAGTTTACTGAATCATCACTATCAACACGAATGAAGCGAACTCAAAAAAAGAGGAAAAATACCCCAAACTCTAAGAAAATTATCAAACTGCGCATTTGCTTATGAAATTTGGTAATAATAATAGAACAAAATACAATCAGTTTTTCATTTTTGTATCTTGTTTCAAATAGGATTGACAACGAACATAAACTACTATTGTTCACAAAATACGATTGTGGTCACAAAAAATTAACCGTATACACTTACCGCCTAGATGAGTGCCAGTATCGGGGGTTGTGGTCCTAACGCGAGAAGCAATTAGAAATCTAGTTCGAACCAGATTTGCAGTGACGACTGACTAGGCGAAAGTAAACACTCAGGACCGTATGTATAGTCTCGTGAATACGTGCGTCGCAAGACTCCAAGTAAACAACTTCTATACTACGCATTACGGTCCTGCCGTTTCAAGGCTGATGATGGGCTGTCGTGCTGCATCATGCGAGGGTCGGGGGGAGGGACAGAATCACTCAAGCATGAACAGCCGAGAAACTGGCGCTGACTCGAGAGGAACCCGTCCAAGCGGTAGGTGTATAATGAACTTTTAGGCTATGTTTTGCTGAGGTTTATTCATCTATTAAATCCTGACATCGAATATTTTGAACTGAACGCGTGTTATCAAAGCAACAATATGTCAAATTTTAACATATTTTCCATTTTCAAGTTTGACTAAATTACATACAAGTCAGATCTACTGTAAAAACAGAAGAATTTAGAATTAATTTGAAATTGTACTTGAACTCGTTTTCATAATATTTTTCCGTCATTTTGTCCCATTGTGTGATTGAAAAATGTATTGAATTTTTTTTTTCTAATTTGCATGCCCTCTACCTCTTTTCCCTTCTCTCGACTCCGTTTGAATGGAAAATTAACGAATGCGTAGTTTTCCCTCCCGAAAAGAATGTTATCTGAAGGTACTTTAAGTCCCATGGAAAAAAGTCTTTGTAAATTTTATGTTCGGTGGTCTGAGTTGACTCTCGATATTTCTCTTACCAATGAGCCATAGAATACAATTTAGAATTATTTCTTGTTATTCTATTTGGCACAAACTTTTGTTGATACATAAAATATTGATTTCCGCTCAATCTCAGATGTTTAAATACATTTTTTTGATAATTTTCAATGTTTCATAGCAATTTTCGCTCGAAATAGAGTTAGGCAGTCGCAACCTTTTCTGCATTTCTAACCCTTCTTAACAAGCCTCAATTTTTAACAAGTAATTAAAATTTATAAAAAAGCATCCGTTTCCAGGACCAAGAGTAGAAATACGGTGTTCTTATGGAGCTGCTTCTTTTTGCATATTGACAAGGGAATGTGGAGTAAGGCAGGTAAAAGTGTGTCGAGGAAAAAAATAAAGTGCAAGAGATTTAGTGGGGGTGAATGGTGTGAAAGAAAGGATAAGTGTGGGAGAAGAAAGGTAGAAGTGAGTAAGGTCCGAGTTTTTGAGGTTAGATTCGATTTTGTGGGAATCGGGAGTTTTTTGAGGAGCGGGAGGTTGCAGAGTGAAGAGGCAAAACAGTCGATTAGAATTAGCTTTAAAAAGTGGATTGAAAGTGTAGTTCCAGGGAATTTTCCGAAAATGAATGTGAAAGAGTTATGAGGAGGAAACAAAGGAGCGTGCTATTCATTAAGTGTGGATTATTTTCTAAGTGAATAAGAGCGGGGGAATGCTTGTAGTACGGATCTCAGACACGGAGCGCAAGAGAAGCGTGAGTGGCGAAAAGAGTGATCTAGGGATTATGGCGAGGGTTGAAAAAGGGGGCTGTCGAAGCATGTGTTGATAGTAAAGGAGAGGAGCTAGTCAAGACAACAGTAAGGAACATGCCAAAGCGACCGCGATATTTGTGTGAAAAAGGAGAGACCTGAAGCCAGTAGATAATAGCAAGGATGAGATGTGGAAGCATGGAGGGCTTTAATAGGGTCTGGCTTCTGCAGGAGAAGAGAATGTGCGAATTGTGTGGAAAGGGGTATGCAAAGGTAGAACACTGGGTGGAGGAATACGAGGGGGTTGGATGAAGTGGAATAAGCAAGGAGGGAATACTGCATGAAAGAGGAGAGAGGCTGGCGAAATGTAGGGAAATGTCTGCGAGGCGAAGGAAGGAAGGCAAGTCAATGAGAGCGAGCGAGCGGTCATAGTAATAAAGGTATATATGGATGATATTTTATGAAGTGTGGGTGGATGTTAGAGTTAAGTATTTGATGTAAAAAAGAAAAACTGTTAAACGCGGTGGTGTAAGCAAGTCAATTTTCCAAGGACATAAGGCTGAAAAATAAACGTTTGTAGATTCAATTTGAAGTGTATTTTATTCGAAATTCTTATTCTGATATTGAATTTTGGATGTTTTCAAATTCGAATTTTTCAGAATAATATGAATAGGCCTAAGTGTGAATAAGAGGAGATTTGGAAAACAATCAGTTACAAACTTTGTACTCACAAAATAAGGATTATATATATTACTATCCGTAGAAAAGAGGTGACTGTTATTAGTAGTTGATTTAGTCTATAATAAACAATTCTGAGAGTTTTGCCTTGGTTGAAGCTTTCTGAAACATATTTCACAAACTTTGATTCTTATACATGATATATTTGTTGAAGAAATTTTTGAACAAAAGATACATTGAGAGGACGCACCGAAACAATCAGTCGAACTGTCAGCGACGATGGACGAGTCTAGATGGCAAAAATGCTCAGGAATCCATACAAACATGCTCAAAATCTTAGATTCTCACAACCTTTACAAAAGTCTCGTTCTGATTCTCAAACAACATGCTGAGGACAACAAAATGAGCGCATACTCTTCAATATTCATATGTTACAGCTGATAATAGAATATTTTTATTACATTCTCATTCTGAATGAGAAGGTATTGGTTTTATGCGGAAATGGACATTCGCGGATTATAGGGGCTAGTACACAAATAATTTTTCGAAAAATCCAAAAATTTTTTTCTCATTTTTGGTCACTATATACATCTAAAAATATGATAGGAACCAACATTTTTCTCAAAGCGTGATGAAACTGGCTGAAAAACGGAATACGCCGCGAGGCCCCCCGAAGCGCTCGATACGCACGGTGTGCATGAACATTCCACCATTTTGAATTTTGCAATTTTTACGTCGGATTTGTTTTCAGCGTTCCCAAAAACCCAAGATTACCGAGTTTAACTTATCTAGTCCTCATGAATCGACCATAATTACATTTATTTACATATTTTATTACGCGTTTTTCTCGAAACAGTGTTTTTTAGGCTGGTGGCCACGAATCCGGCCGATCTACTGGGTCGATTTGTCTCAAACTTGCAGGAAATTTCGATAAGGTATATCGCTATCGTATGACCCTCGATCATAATTTTTCATTAACATTAAACAACTTTTTTCAACAATTTACGTTGCAAAAGACGGTCATAAACACAAAACTTCTACCATAAATTCGTTTTTTAATATTTTTCAATAATTGAAGTCCATCCGATACCCACGCATGTGCTTTTTAAGAATCTTTTGGGATTTTGTGTTTCAGATAAGCCAAAGTGAAGTTATCGTGGACGCCGAATGAAAATCGATTTTTTTCAGGCTGGCGTATCTCCGCAGGAAGTCATGAAAAAAATTTTTGTAAAATACTTTTTAAATTTAAAAATATGTACCATAATATGCTGAGAAACCCAATTTTATGTAGTCAAGTCTACTACCAAAAAAAATTTAAGAAGAAAGGGTCTTTATTTGTGTACTAGCCCCTTAATGAAATCTCCACGTTCTGAGACCCCCTGAGTCAGAAAAAAAGATTTTTTACGAAGGTGTCTGTTTGGCTGTCTGTAGTCTGTAATCTGTGTACTTGATAGCTTTCGAAAGAATGATCGGATTGAATTGCTCTTTGGCACACATTTTGAGGGACCAAAAAGACAGGTCAAGTTTGTTAACCAGCTATTTTGGGGGAAAAATCAAAGAGGGGGAATGTTTCGAGCATTTTTATGGACTTTTTTTCCAAGACTCAAAAATTGTAAGTACAATTCCTCGTAGCACGTAGAAAGTGAAACAATCTATCCTCATTACTTTTTTCGATAAAAAAAATTGTCAGAGGTATGGTATTTTCAACATTCAAAAATGTAAAAGAAAATGAGAATTTTTAGCAAAACAACGCAAGATTGAAAAGAAAGCCAGGGTACAAAAATGTTTCTTCTTTGGAGCCCTACAAGATCAAGGATACAACTTGTTGAATTTCCTCAAAAAATCGAAAATTCCAATTTCGATCGCACAAAAAATAATGAAAAACAACCTGTGAACTTGATACCTTTCGAAAGAATGATCATATTCAATCGTGCTTTGGCACTCATTTGGAGGGACCAAAATACAACTGAAGTTCGTTAACCAGCTGTTTCGGATCAAAAATGAAAGAGGAGGAGCATTTTGAAAATTTTTTCGGATTTTTTTTTCAAAGACTCAAAAATTGTAAGTACGCTCTCTTGTAGTAGGTAAAAAGTGAAACAATTCATCTTTATGGTTTTTTGTTATACAAACCGAAATTGTCAGAGTTTTGGCACTTTGAAAATTCAAAAATATAAACGGAAATGAGAATTTTCAGTCAAACAATGCAAGATATGAAAAAAAGTTCAAAAAAAAAAAAATGTTTCTTTTTGGAGACCTCCAGGATGATCTTCACAACTTTTCAAGTTTTCTCGAAAAATCGAAAATTTTAGTCGCGCAAAAAATAATGAAAGATAGAAAGTTTTTCGGTCAAACTATGTGAGGCACGGGCAAATATGAATGAACTGAAAGTATGCAGCGAGAAAAGGTGTACAAGTTTGGTAAAATTAACTTCTTGATAGGACGAGTACTTTTTGCTTCATTTATGAAAAATAAAAAGAATAAACTTTTGGATATTTGAAACAAGATTAGGAAAAATCAAATAGACACAAATTCTTTACCAGGAATATATCTTTATATGTGTTATCAAATTCTTTAAGGAATATGTATTTTCCCTTTCGATCAGGAAGAACAACTATAAAAATGAAATAAACATTTTTTTGAAAAATTGACTAATGCTAATACAGAAGATTGATATAGAAAAGTTGTTCACCCGGAAAATATCTGTTAATTTTCTTATAATTTTTCCATTGGACGAGTAGTTTTTGTTCCAATCTTAAAAAATGAAATTAAAAAACAAAAAATGGAATTTCCTAGGAAAACTACACAACATGTGAAAAAATCAGTCGACAAAATTCTCCACCGTTTTGGACAAACTTTGATCAAGTGCGCAGCACGAAACACGCGATGAGAATGTATTCGCTCAAGCCGGAGAAGCTTTAACAAAAGAGAATTCCTACTCATCAAATTAGAGTATTCGAAATTTCGCTTTTGAGTTTCACAAGCTCTATATGCAACTGTAGGGAGGTACAAAGGCCGAGCGCGTAGTGCGAGGTAACTTCATAACCGAGCGCGGAGCGCGAGGTGAGATTACCATCGAGCGCGAAGCGCGAGATCCGAAAGTCGCGCGTCCTAGGCGCGTTCGAAATTGCGAGTGAAATTGCGAATTTTTTTAAAGTTTTGTTTGTCGGTAAAGTAAAATTCGTATTGGTTGTTTTTAATACTTCATTATATCGTGAGTTGTTTGTTACTTCCATGGATGCTCTCTTTATTTCCTCGTGAGTTTTGCAAATCTCTCGGGAACCGTTGAAACTATTGAAAATATCTGGTG
This sequence comes from Neuroterus valhalla, assembly GCA_011762715.2. Lineage (NCBI taxonomy): Eukaryota > Metazoa > Arthropoda > Insecta > Hymenoptera > Cynipidae > Neuroterus > Neuroterus valhalla. The sequence goes on from WSXT02109825.1 coordinate 7,485, forward strand.
ATCGTTGAATTCTGAATTGAAAAAACATCGAAATCAAGTACCATATATGGAATGAAATTATCTAGTACATTTTGAACTAAAATGCACTTGCCGACCTCTTGGCTTGTTAAACTTTTTTCCCTGGTTATCATAGTATTTTATCATCAGCTACGGAAAGAAACTTATACTTCAATTCCTACAAAATCTAATCTTCTCCAGATAACGATATTGTTCTTCTTGTAGATATTCCAGCACTGTTTCTGTTGCACGGCGTTCTGGATCGTCTAGGGGTGTACGAAGTTGTTCTTTTAATTTTCTCATGCGCTCTTGACGATATTCTGCTTGATGTTTTGCAGTGGATTCTTCTTGTTCTTTACATATTTTGTTATTTTGAATCCGTAAAATCCTGTAGTATTCTTTATCCACAGGGGAAAGTGCAACAGGTTCTCCATTAGCAGGATTGTAATGTATAATATAGTTGAAGCGATTGACAGGATCCTAAGAAAGCTATATGGGCATATCTTCACTGGTTGGTGGAACCGGCCGACCACCTTGGAGCCGAATATCGAGCAATTCTTAAGTCTGCTGATCCTGATGATGATGCACAACCTATAAAAATTCCCAAAGCATTAGGCTGTATAGCACAGAAATTATGATTTATGAAGTTCTTGCCGGGAATATAATAATAGAAGAATGCCTTTTCATTAGGATTGAATTCATGATACAAAATTTCATTTGGATAAGAGTGTGAGAAGTCATTATTTAGCTTTATATAGTGATGCGCTGACGAGAAGACAGTATCACGTTTAATGATTCTCAACAAACTTCGAAGTGATGAAATTAATCAAGGTTCAACATTTTGGCCAATAAGATCGGAAATTGAACGAAAACAAGCAATAATCTCGAAATTTGTCTTCATCTTCATTCTTAGGTAAATGTTTGATCAACGAGTCTATGCGGTTTCAAGGATTAGAGAATTTTCGGTACAATAAAAAAAGTACAGCAGTCACGGTACCGCCGACTGGAGCTTTGCTCTTTAGCGATGGAAGAAAATCATAAATTGCGCATTACTTTCATATTTTTAAACCGTAGACCTTATGCCCACGCCCTTACGGTCTACAGTTTGAAAGTACCGCATACATGCACGCCAGTGAAGGAAATATTGTGGTAGGAAGTATAAAGTTGATTGCAAGTGGAGATTCAAATTTCAAGGAAGTTAGATTATTAAAGTTTCTCAGTTTCAAGTGTGATACTAGACAATAACTTTCAGACGAGTCACTATCAGAACTATCCGTGTTCAATACAAACACGCGGCGCGTCGAGTGTGCGCCGCGCCGGCCCGATTAAGAGTGAGTAAGAGTGGGCGAAAGGAATACATGTAAGAACGGGAAGCGCAGAGTCTACTGCACATGCACTACATCGGCGATCGGCATCCGGAACGGCAGGGAGGGAGAGAGAGAAAGAGAGGCGGGGGGCTGCGTGTGTCGAGGCGTGTGTCCAAAAATCAGTCGAAAATTCTGTCACTTTTCTCGTGACGCGTGTCCCATTTTTCGCAATTTGATCGCCTCGCTCAGAGGATATGTATACCCTCGCAAAAGAAGCAAAGCTCCAAAAATTTGGAAGATATTTAGGTTTCATCTTAGGTTTCTAGGAAGGACTAGGCACAAAATGTATGGGATAGGCTTTTCGTCAAAGTTCAATCAACTTTGGTTTTTTTATGCTCCAGATGATGCTTATTTCCGAATATTTCGTGCGGGGTCCTTTTCAATGGATTCAAGACGATTTGAAATATTTTAGGGAATGCAGCACTGTTAGAAATTTTTGCAACTTTTATATGCATGGGCATATTAGATTTCCCCTATTTTGACAAAATTTATCACATTTTGTAATTTATGTATACCTGCATACGAAAATTCAAATACGTGTTAACCATATTCAGCTGCGCAAGCGCGTTTCGGTTTACCCGGGTGGCGCAACCTGGCCGTTTGCAGACTCGCAAGCTGTTTGATTTATTTCTTGGAAAAAGAAGAAGTTGATTCTCGTGTTGTAATGTGATGAAGTTTCATGCGATGTTGAAGATTGACACTGTAAGTATATCTTTTTGGTGAAGACCTTTTGCTTGTTCGAATGTGATAATTGCTGATATTGACGATTGCTTTAATAATCGAGTAAAAGCTAAAATGAGATGACATCATTTTAAAGACACATTTTCGAACTGTAGGTTATCTTTGATTCCTCAGAAGCTGGCTTACGAAAATGATAACCACAGATTCCGGAATTTATTCCAATATTCCAAAACGAATTACCCAATCCAGGACGGAAACAAGCCCCAAGTTCCGGTAACTAATAATCCATTACAATTCTGAAGACCTTCCAAGTAAAAATATTTCCGAGTAGATGTTTAATTTTACTGGAAAACAAATATCGTATTTCGATTTCCAACAAAAACATATTAAACCACAATTCATTCTACTGAAAATTCTTCTTTTTCGGTGGAATTTCATTGTTTTCGATTTCGAACAAAAATCCTTTTTGGGTATAATGTCAACAATTACCTGATCCGTTCCGAATCTATCTATTTTTCCTAAATTTAAACAACTTTCCCCAAATTCCTTCTTTTTTGGTTGAAGATGTATTATTTTAGTTGGAAATCCATATTTACTAATCGAAAATGAGGCAATCTTGTAGAAAATTGAGGTATTCAATTAGAAATTACCTTTTTTGTTCTTCATTTATCTTTTTCGTTCCAAATTCAAGTAATGAGTTGAGAATTGAACTATTTTCATATAAAGGGTTCCACGGCATAACCGTGTAAGTGCCATTTTTTCAAAAACACGTTTTATTGGCCTAATAATTCTCTAAAACTCTACCGCACATTGGCGTGAAAGGATACATCAAAATTTAAACCAGAAGTGGGGTTTTAAAATTCGTGGTTTTTGATAACCGTGTAAGTGCCATCGGCCCGCCTGCGCGACACTCATGCGCATTCGTCTTCAACGTTGTAATGCAATTTAAAGAATTATCTCGATTTTTCTCCTTTTTTTTTTAAGAAACGATTTGTCGAACTTACTTTTTCACTTTTCAGCCGTCAGTATGTCTTGGAGTATGTTTAAAAAAAATTTAACATACTTTTATGTTAACCTGGGTTTAAAAAAAGGGGGAAAAATGTGGATGGCCTTACACGGTATTGACCGCAGTCGATTTTTAAGGTTATTTATATCGAGAAGTATTAACTTTTTCAAAATTCTGTATATTGAGATCTGTAGAGCTTCATCAAATCTAGAATGTACTTTCTCATTTTTTTTCTCCTGGGAATTCGATTTTTGAGAAGGTTTTTTCCTTCTCCTGAAAAAGTTGTCCCGGTGGACTTTCATGGTTTTTCCGTGGAGCCCTTCATATATATTACACTATTTGGTATAAAATTCACTTTCACCGAAATTCAGCTACTTGGTTGAAAGCTTATTCACCCCGTTCAGATTTTTTTTTCATTAAACATTTCTCTCTTTGATTGAAAATTTATTGACATACTTTTCTTGATATTCCTGTTTTTATCGTGTGTTGATTTTTCAACATTGAATATAAATATACTATTTTTGAGTTTGAAATAGATACTTTTTTCGTAAATTCATCCTTTCCTGGTTAGAGTTGAACTACTTTTTCACTACAATTTATTTTCAAATGCATTTCTTCAAAAATTCAGCGCCTTTGTTGAAAACTCTTCTTCTTTGTTAGAATTTCATTTTCTCGAATTGAAAATG
>WSXT02109836.1:0-11221 GCA_011762715.2 Neuroterus valhalla
TGCAAGACAATAGGACAAATAACTGGAAAACAAGATAAATCATCTTGATAGAAATACCATCTGAACCCAAAGCATTCAATTCGACGTCATTTAATTTTTTAATTAGAATTTCTTGAGGGATGTCAGAGAAGGAGCAGCATTAACCAAAGGTGTAGACTTAGTTTTAAAGGCAGTTAGTTACTCTGCAGGAGAGAAATTATTTTCGGAAGATTCACGTTTAGGAAGAATTAGACCAAGCCATCTCAGGGGAAGACAGATATTGTCGTTCTTGTTCCTGTAATATTTTTAGTTCTTTTGGTTCTTTTGTGTATGGAGAGGTTCAAATTTATTGTAAGCAGAAGATAAAAATGAGGGTTCATGAATAACTTCACTATTGATATCCCTTTCTGTAAAAATGCGACCCCAGGCATAAGTAGAGAGGTGCTCGCAAAATTCGGCTTCATTTCTATTGGAAAGATTTCGTATAGAAATCAGAGTTTTATTGAGCGGCAAAACAAAGGTGAACTGAAGTTTGATACTTATAAGGTCGTGGTTAGAAAGGAATGCTATTAAGTGGTAAGTGGACGAGGTCACTTTATCTAAGTCTTCAACAATCATCAGGTCAATCCACGTACTTCAATGATCAGTATGGTTTGGGGAATTGTAGGGAACGATGGATAATCCTGCGGAGAAATCTACTGATTTTGAATGATTAGTTAAGTTGTTTGAGGCATTGAGATTTGTGTTTAGATCACCGATAAGAACAATATTATTATAGTTAGGTAAAAGGTCAAAGAAAGCAGACTCAAGTTACCTGCCGTAAGGAGAATTCGGAGGTTTGTATATAACACCCACCAAAATCTATCCAGGGGCGAAGTTACATTGATGAAAAGGTACTCTGCAGTTGGGTAGTTATCGAGAGAAATCTCTCTTACCTGTACGCTCCTTAAGCTGTCTTGTACACAGAGACATACCCACCTCCTTTCCTCTCATCTCTATCTCTACGAAAAAGTGAATAATGGTAACGTACTTCGAGACTTAAGGGAATATTAGGCGTAAGCCAAGTTTCAGATACGGCTATAATATGATAGAAATATGGAATAAAATAAGGTTCGATTTCAAGGCAACGGGCTGGTAGAGATTTAGCTTTAACGTGACAGATACTCAAAGTTCCCATTAAGAATAAAGTAGAGAAAGGTCAGATATAGTTAAACGAAGAAGTTCATAAAATTCGTTTAACTTTTGAATCAGACATTCTATTAGGTTATGGCAAAAGTAAAGTGGACAAAAAACTAACATTATCCAGTACCCGTGATCACAATTGGGAACCAGTAAAAAAGCAAACTGATAAGTATACAAAATCATGCCAAGTTCGTATAAAAAGTGACATATAATGTACAACAGATGGAGTCGGTTCAAAGCTGGAATATCGCAAACGTAAATATAAGAAAATTCGGCATGTTGAGATCGATAATGTTCAAGTAGAGCAATATAAAAGTTATTTAACCTGCAGTATACCGACATATTGAAGACAATATAATATATAAGAAGGAAGCGTAAGTAAGTATTCTTATCCTTAGAATATAAAAGAGGACAAAAGAATAAACTCTGGGAACACTTGAAATTGAGATAATTATCTATGCAGAAGAATGAGTTGAAAAGAGAATATGGAGCAGCGGTCAAATATATCAATTCACGAAGGTCAAAGAGGAGTTATAAAAACGGGGATTGTACAAATTGAAAAGTAATTAAAAACAGGAAGAACTTAGCCCATGGTTTCTGATGTATAATCTCAATGAATTGTTGGCTGGATTTATCTCGGAGCTACTCTCTGCCGAGATAAGCTACAATTATCAGGGGGGGGGGGGGAAGTCGATATCTATTGTAGTTGCTTCAATAATTCGGTATATGTAGATAACATCCTACTGGGCTCGAGGAACATCGGTAGCCCTGGCGACCGAATTCATGGTGACCATAGGTCCTCGTGGGGCTTCATGGGTAAACCATGAATTCCGAGTACGTTGCGCAGAGCTGCCTGCTCGTTCCCATTTCGTTTCCTTTTTTGAAATCAGAATATCCTCCTCCTGTACTTCAGATACTGTTTTCAAAGAGTCAATACGCCTGGTGTTATTGGTAAGGTCAGACTTGATTTCTAAAAGGGTGAAATTTGACTTGTCGTTATGTTCCTTTTGTCTAGTTTTAAAATATTCGAGTCTAGACAGGATCTCCTGTGTCTGCATAAGCCCTTCCCTTTGTCTTTTGGATACCGTTTGTCGCAAGAGCTCGGTGAGACCAGAGGGGAAAGTTGGAGGAGTGGGTACAGAATTCGCACCACTGACGTCATGGTATGAATCGTCTTTTCGTTCGCACCTGAGTTGACGTCAACTGCCGTTAAGATGTCTTGATAGAAGGCAGCGATGTGCATCCCTTGCAAATATAATCAATCAAGCCTTTATTTAGTTCATCAAAGTCGTTTTTGGCGATACCGAAATTCGCACAGGCCAAGTGTATCAGATTGCCACACTTCAACATGCTAGAACCTATGGACCACCTCTGCCAATCGTCAGTTTACACTCCGAATATGATCCCCTTTTCACGTAGAAGAAACGTCGTAGTTCATACGCTTTAAAACAAAAAAACCCCGATTATCAAAAAATCGAAGGGCCACTTCAGATTAAACATTTACTTTCGAATCATTCCCCGTTACGAGATGTAAATTTTGGTCAAAAACAAAACCAAAAAACTCGTGAAATCACAGAAAGTTGAAGCAGAGCGAAAAAATGCGTTCACACCTGTTCACTATCACAGGCAGTATCAAATCGATAAATTTTAAAGTTAAAAACATATTTATTTATATTAATTGCCTAACCTCCACTCGGGCGAAGGACTTCAGCAGAACGCTGTGCATCACTTACCATGTGGGAGATTTCAAAGTTGATGAAGTTACTTATGTCTCGTTTAAGCGAAAGATGTCCAAGCAGAGTACGTGCTCTGCGATATCGGAGAAATCGGAGAGGCCGTGAACATTACAAAATAAAATGCGAAGATTGATACTTTAAGGAGTATCACTTGATACCTCTTGTCTCATCTGCGAGAAGTAAAATGCGCAAGTACAAGGCTTTAGCCGTGAGTCTTCTCAAGTCGATAAATAGTATCAATATTCGTTTCATTGAGTAAGAGAAAGTGGCATTCCTAGAACGTTTAGCACATGGCCAAAGAATGATTTGCCGCCCCCTCATCGATTTACACGCTTTTTTCTATGAACAAGAAACTCAATTTTCTGTAATGAAAAAATACTGAGTGAAATTTTTTTTTGGTTTCATTTCTCTATCTTAAGAATAGCGGGGAATGTTTTGCCGCCCCTAATTTGTTGCGCACGAGGCGAGGCCTCCTCTCCCGATAGATTATGAATCAGGACGTTGCACAAGTGAGCTTGTCACTGAATGAAGGCAACCTCTCGATTGAGTGGAGTAAATTTTTCCACCAATGCCCAATGTTTTTCTTGCAGTTTTCTACATTATGTTGTAGAGGTGCTGAATTTTATTATAAGAGGATCAAAATTGGACTCCCATTGAGGTGTATTCGTATTGAGAAGTTCGAGGTCCTTTTTAATTTCTTCTGTATCGGCTTTAATTGAGTTTAAAGAATTAAGCAAATACTTGAGGGCAAGTGCAAGGGATATAAATTTGTCTTAAGAGACCACAAGTTCTCCAGAAAAGCACAAGACTGATCAGGGTTCTAGCAGAATACTACTTGATTAGGAGGCCGCAGCATAGGGGATGGAAAACAGTGTAACATTAGCTGTGCCTATTGAGGATGCTTTAGCTAGCCAAAGCGATTCGTAGCCAACCACCTTAACGGGAATACCGTGGAAAAGCGTAAACTGAACAATACAAATTATACAAGAATTGATGCGTCTGTATCGGGTTCCTGAATGTGCTCCCTAATCGCATTGATTTTTCGCGCCTGCAGCTTGTAACTGAGCATATCATCGGTTAAATTTTGAATTCTCTCATCATTTATGCTTGACGCCCACAATTCATTTTGATATTTTTGAAGAATCCATAATTCTCCTTTCACATTGGTGCTTTTTTACTACTTAAGTGCGGTGATGTGTGAGTGGGTTTTCCGTTACCTTGTGCTTCACTAATGAGCATTCCTTAATAGTGCTCAGTCTGTTTTCTCAGTGATCTTTAGCGATACACTACTTGAGGAAGCATATCTAATTTTCGCGCTTGAGCCTACAAGTCGGGTGCGATGGTATAGATGTGTTTCTTCTGTGGTTTTGTTACCGATCATCGGTTTGTGAAATTGTCATGTGCTTCCGAGCGTCTCTTCATCATGAGCGTATTCCGCATGGTGTCTAAACATTTTATTCGCTGGAGTTTCTCACCTTCTTGATTGCTGACATCATTGGTTCGTTTCTGCTGTTGATTCAAATAACATTCACCAGCTTGCATACAGGAGGAGTCTCATGTACTTGATGACTCATTCGCGGTAAATTCTTGGTGCTGGTTCATTTCTGAGATGCGTAACTTCAACAATTCGTTAGAGACGTGATTCAATGCTGGCTCATCTGCTCAATCGGGATCCTGGACCTCGATTGGATCATAACGTTTTTGGATCTGTTTTCACAGGCGCATCGGCAGACCACCTAGCTGGCGTGAGCTTGTAGGTCCTGACATGTCCGCTCTTAGGAAAACCATCCAGCTCTTTATTCTTACGAACTAAGGACAGTTTTTCAGACCACATTGTCGCTCGTGACTTGTTGGTGATATTTCAGATTAAATTCATTGCTCTGTGAAGCGGTATCTCCTGGCGGGCGGAGGTGTGGCAAGTCATGTGTCTTGTTTTCAGATTTATTTGTCCACGGCAGGTGGAGGAAGTTTCCTTCCAATAATTTGCTGTTATTTTTTCAAGGGCATATTTTGATGTCTTTTTTTTAGATGTATCTCTGTTTAGCTCTAGGTTTCACGGCAGGCCGAGACAGGTATAGTCCTCCATTTCGTCATGTTACAGTCTAATGAGTTTTATTATTTTGTTCGCAGAACGTGGCGGGCGGTATGCTTATAATTTATCTGTTGCTGCTAGCTTGAAATTGGATTCGCTTTGCAGCTGCGGTTTCGCGGCGTTTTGTGTCCTTCATAGGTTCCCTCTTGTTTCGAGATTTCTCTATATCAATGGGTAGGAGTGGGGAGGCTCGCGTTCGCGCGCTCTCCCAGGGTTCAGGACTCGATCGTCTTCTGGTGTTGTGGGAAGTGACGAGTCGGATGATGTATCACCTCCAGTTGCGTCGAGATCGATGTTTCGGGGAGAACCATCGTGATTGTAGCTTCCGGAGGTTAGATTTGTGCTAATCTTCTTGAACCACCCTCAATATTTTTTTCATAAATATTAATTGCCTAAGGGTGGACTCAGGGAGTTGTGGCTCGGATGGGCCTGACTAGGATTCGAGTTCCCTGACATTTATATCAACTAATATCTTCTTTTTGACTGATCGGAAATTGAAGTAACGCCCCCCCCTTCGCTGACCCACGCCAGTCCGTTATTTAGTATTCATCAACCTAATTATTCTGGTCAATTATCAGTAGATTTTACTACTAACAATTTTGCTCCCATTAGGAAGACTTTGTGCAACTTTGCATGACTGAAATGAACATTCAAAATACCACTTTTTGTCATTCAATACTGGTCAGGAATTACTTGGCTACATAGCAAACAATACCAACTTCTGAATAGTGAATTTTGGAATCAAAAGAGGTAGGTATATGTTCCTTTTGCTTGATTCAGTTTACAGTGTAATGCATACAGTGAGTTACAAGTATTTCAAAACTGTTGAAAACCTCTACTTCTATGGTCGCATGGTTTGGCTAGTAAATTGAATATTTCATTGTGTGAGAAGCGTCATCGTTAAAAAAGAATATACGTCTGATTGAAAAATTGTTCATGTAAAACTTGTAGACCTTTTAAAGGTTAATAATTTTGTGATTCAATCATTCTTCCTGTCTCTTATCGTTTGGCTGCGAAATTTAATTTTTTTGTTTCTCTGAATGCGTTATCATGATTAGAAAGAAAACTATACGGCTTATCGAAAAATAGACAGAGGTATATCTATTGATTTTTTGAGGTAGAAAATTTTTATCCTCTACATTTTTTTTGTTTCTCGCATAGTTTTTTTGAAAAATGAAATTGGCCATTTTCGATAAAATTTTTCACGATTTGAACAAAAGCTATGCATCTGATGATAAAAATAGTCTCAAGCGAATTTCTAGATCTTTCTAGATTATATAACTTCGGTTTCTGATATTTTTTTTGCACCTTGCATATTTCGAGGGGTAGAGCACATTTTCAATCTTAGATGATAATTCTTTCGAAAGTTATTGAGCCTACAGATAACCGACAGACACCTCCGTCAAATTTCGCATGAAACTAATAGCTTTTTATTTAGAAGAAGAATGTAAGAACAAGTGCTGGATTCCAATCAGATGCATTCCATTTTCTTTTTTTCGAAAAAAGTTAAGTCACTTCCACAGTAACGGCAAAGAAAATATTCCTTCAGCAAATTTAGAAAAATTCGAATAGTCCTCGTAATACTGGTCCTGGGACTAAACATAATCATATTAATATGTGTCAATTTCAGCCTCACAAAGTCACCCCTGCTCTACTTTCCCCCCTGTTATCAGGACATTATGAAATAAAATAAAAATCTCTGTTACAACCAATGTGAAAAGTAGATATTAGGAAGATATGCTAATAGTTAGATATAGAAATAGTTCTTCTATTGTGAGGCATTGTGAAATGATTGGTAGATGGCTTAAACATGGATGGCGAAATTTTCATTAAGAAATAAAACTTAATATTTATATCATGGACTATGCAGCTGTCCAAGATGAACATACAATTCTTTCTTGAAGTTATGTTCTTTCAGTGAGTGCAGTAATCTGCTGGTTATCATTTTTTCACATGTTTACAGTACATACGATTTAACTAATTTCTTACTGTATCGGTTTTATGGTATCCATACATAATACCCTCAATTAGATGTGATTCTAATTGATTGGCAGTAAATGCATGAAATCAACATGAAATAATGTTAAAAAGCAGAAAAAATTATCAATTAGTATTCCTGCAATTTAACTTCAGAAGTGTAACATTCAGATTTGAGATGATAGCATACGTTCTCCACCCATCTTTTATTTAGCCATACACAAGCATTTCGATCATCAGACACTTCCAGATGGAATAGCTTAGATACTCACGATTGAACGTGTCATTAGGTACGAATTATTGCGATTCGCTTGTTAAGCAAGAAACTATAGGAGCAGATCGCGTTAGGCGTTATGAGATATCGTTCTAAGATTGCTTGCGGGGTACTATAATGGTCCCCATCAGCATTTCTCGTTCTTTCTTTCTCTCTCACTCTCACTCTCTGGGTAGATCAGAATATCAGATCACAGTTAGGGAAAGCAAAAGAAGGGAATCTTTTAATTTGACGCACCATAAAGCACGCCTAGCCAGTTTTCCACGCGTTCCCCGTTCCCGATATATACGGCGTGACAGTTGGTACCTACATTGTATATGATATCGATGGACCCCCATGGGAGGTCATGGGTGACACCATGGCGTATCGTATCGCTGCAATAATAACGCGTAAGCGATACCCAGACCCTAACATCTCCCGCATCTAATGCGACACCATACAGATCTTTCCACACATATACACTTCGTCATATGCATGTATGGATACGAGGCTACACATAGCCGTATAATCACCTCCTTGGGGCCCTATTCGCTCTTTCGCACGAGAACCCCTAGTCGTCCTTCGAAAATCGCTCCTATCTGACACTATTATCCGCCTTGTAATGCCTATTAGAAATGCCATTTTTCAGTTAATTATTCTCATTATTATAACGATGTAACAAAATATAAGATCATTTGCTATCCAGGATAAATGGGTCGTTGTCAACACTAACTTCAGCGATAAGAATTGTGATCAAGAATAATTATAATAAATTCATCCGCAACTCAAAAAGCAGAAAAATATTAGATATTTTTTCAAAATTTGCTGCTTATATTCATTAGAAGTTCCATCTCCTGGTTCAAAATTAAATCATTTGAACAATCAATCAAACCGCAGACAAACGTAGGTACATAACAATTCGAAGATCAAGAGCTTTATAGCATAGCTCGCGTAGCGCGAGCCGGAGGCGAGTACTGAAAACGTCTCCCCCTTGGCGAATACGATATTTTTTATAGCAAATGGATGATTTCAGACATTTATCGAAATACAGTCATGATTTCAGCCAAAATTGGAGTTCGGAAAAAGGTAGCATGATCGCAAAGAAGTTCAAAATTCGATTGAAAACTTTCTATAAATTTCCGGAAATTTATGAAAATTTTCGGGCATTTATTGTTATTTTGCAGGAAAATACGATGAAAATTTACATAAATATCCGAAAATTTATGGAACTTTTTGGTCATTTATGGTAATTTTACAGGAAAATACGGTGACTTACCATAAATCACCCAAAATTCAATTTTAAAAATTTACATAAATATCCGAGAATTTATGGAAATTTTGGGTTATTTATGGTAATTTTACAGGAAAATACGGTGACTTGCCATAAATCATCCAAAATTCAATTTTGAAAATTTCCGGAAATTTATGAAAATTTTCGGTCATTCATAGTAATTTCACAGGAAAATATGATGACTTATCATGCATCGCCTAAAATCATGCATGTGTTATAAAAAATTCTTTTCCTAATCGGTGGAAATAGAATGTGTTTGAATTTAATCATGATTCGTACTTTTCAGGGTGCATGAATCAGTTTTTTAGCTGCCTTTACTCTCGAACATAATTCCAATAGGAACAATACTACTGCCTCATAATGAGTTTTCAACTGTGATTAGTAAACTATTATTTATGAGTTTATTTCTTAGATTCTTCGAAAGTTTAGAATTTTCGTCCTCTTTCGTTTGAAGAGGATTAATCTATATTTGAAAAGCTGGAAGTTGGGTATTTGAAAATGAACTTTATTTGATAAAAAGTATTTACAATAAATACTTATCTTTAATTGTAATCATTCAACAAATTGAAGAAAATTAGTAGTTTGTTTCAAAGTTGAACAATTTTGAATCGGCGAACACGGGAATGAGCCACATTTTAGGATGAAAAGCCAGAAAGTTGTCCAATTTGAAATTGAGAGTTTCAAAATATAAAAACTTTGAGATCAGCATAATTCCACGAATAACAATTTGAATTTGAAAGGGTGATTATTTCGAAGTGTTGCTGCCTGGAACCATTTACAAAGAATTTTCGACCTTTTGCTCATTTCATACTAGCAACTCTAAGTGTTTCAAAATAAATCCTTGTTCTAGCTGCGCAAGCTCATAAGCCACAATATGTTGTTATCTCAATCTGACAAAATTTTTTTTTTATCATTAAAAGGCTATGACCTATTTCCTGTTTTGCGTCGAAAGTAAAATTATTGTTCATTGTGACTTACGACCTTATGCAATAAGATGCGGAAAACATGTGTTCCAGAGGTAACACTCAAACTTCAATAAAAATACGGCATAATTTTGACACTTATTTCAATTTTTAATTAGGAATTAAACGGAAAAATTTGCTTTTTCTGTGACAGTTAATATTCAAAGTCAAACCACGAGTTTACATTTTTCCCAGGCTTTTTCTGATTTATGAAATTCCAAAGAAAGCTTATTAAATACGTAAGAAACATTGATCAGTGTTAAGAAACCAGGATTGGAGTTAAAGAAAAATCCGTGACTGTAGTCCGGAACGAGGCAGAAAAATGTAAGTGTTACGGAAAATTCTACAACGGTAGACAGTTTGCAGTTAACAGATAATAAAGAAAATGTTTACCGCATCCAAACAAATAGTTGAAAATGTTTTCATGGTTGCACTAATCCACGTCTATTTTTTGTTTATCCTTTATTCTTTCAATATAATTCTTTTCTTGAGGAAACTTACAAACTCTTGAGTATTTGGAATGTCTTTAATCTATTCATAAACCTTATCCATCACACGACAACGACTTTGACGAAGACTATATAGAGAAATACTTGAAATTTTCGGCTCTTAGCGTTGACGAACTCAATTTCCGCCAGCCACGCCTCGTTTCTTTCAACTTTTCAAGAGATGATAGTTCTATAATTAAGGAATTCAAGTAATATGGTTTACCGAAAAAACTCTGTGAAGAATTCCTAGGATGAAAAAAAATAAACAGGAGAAAGTGGTACACACGTGTCAAGCTCGTGCCGCACACCCCTCTATTATTCTTAAATATTGTGCTGGACAAGCGTAGCAAAAGTGATTAAGGACCCGAAGCATTAAATTGAGACCGTAGTAATATCATAGGCAACCAAAAAACTTTAGTGGGTACTAAACTTGTAGAATCGATAAAGTAATTAAGTAATTTGATTGAAATCATAAATACATTCTATGACACCACGCTTGGAATGTTACTATCGATAACTTTGATAATAAAAATTGAGATCTTAGAATACAATTAAAATTCTCTAATTGAAACACTCCTCGTGCCAGTCTACACTTATTTCTGAAAGAAAATCCTTTTTTCTCGTGGTTTCTTCATGCAATCAGAGAGCTACTCTGAAAATAAATTAGAGGAGGGTCGCGTGCTTCTATGACAGACTCGAGGCGTTATTTCAATGCGAAATTAATCCCAACACGTGGTACACGTACACAGTTAACTTCGTACCTAATGACGACACGAATCACGGAGGAAGAGGAATAATAAGACGCGGCTTCTCACAAAGCGCGTGAACTCAACTCGTCCTCCCATTGCCGTAAAAATAATTTCGCGTACGGAAGACCAGATGAAGAACGGATGCTGTGCAATCTTCACCGGCAGAGTCGCCAAATTATTAAAACATGTGATTTTTTTCACACCGTATTTATAGACATTAATTTTCAATTTAGAGTCGTTCCGCAGTAATTCCAGATTTCAAAATTGTTTCTGACTGAAGATTGCTTTGAAGTATAAAGGATTGGTTAGCGGAACTGTTATAATTGCAATATCTTGGTGGAGCATCCAAATTCGTTGAGCTAGTTCATATTTCATAGTTGATATTTACTTGAGCATGATAATTATTGAGATTTAATGCTTTCACGATGATCCATCATGATGAAATAAGGTATTTCGGGTTTCGATCGTGTACAAACTACAAAAAGATTTGTCGACGTTTCGCGAACGTTACA
>WSXT02109847.1:0-11221 GCA_011762715.2 Neuroterus valhalla
TGAATGACAGTTGCTCCCAGGTGGGCCTTGCGGTGGTTGTTCAACCAAATTTTAATTTATATATATATATATGTATATATATATATATATATAGATATATATATATATATTAAATAAATATGTTAAATAATTTTGAAGATTTTCTTCGTTAATCTCTGTCCATGCCAAGCATGTGTGGGCCCCTTTACATATACATTCCTATGACATATAACTTCTAATTTGTTATATCTTCCAGGCAATGTTTAATCCAGAGAATTATTGGCGGAATGAAGGACTCTATTTTCATTTCCAGTTTTGACATAAAATCGTGTGGATCAGGAATTCAACCATTTTCTTGTTTTGTTAGACATCCCCAAACAATAGCACACGAAGAATCATGAGAGAACTGCACCGTTTATCATGTACCCTTTGTTCTAGACTTTTCCTCGTTGGGCCAAACACATCCTGGATATCGAATCTTTCTTAGATGTCACCGATCATCACAGTACTAGTTCCGGCCCCTCATGAATACGCAAATAAATTAAAATTTTGCTCATAGAATACAAAAATTAGGAAGAAGACTCTTAGTTTCTCAGAAATTAGGAAATTTGGTGCTCTCGCATGTCGGATATGTAAGAATGCAGTTGGGAGGTTTATGGGAGAGATAAGGACAAGAAACGGAAAGAGTTGGTGAAGGGTGTGTTAGGAAGACAAAGGAATTAGAGAATGAAAGATGGAAACACAATGAATAGCAGTTAACAGAGATAAAAAGTAGAAGAAGAAGAATAGTGGATGTGCTTCTAATATCTGGCAGGCTTGGAATGAGAGGATAATTTGGATAAACTTTGAACAAGTGGCAATGGCAGAAATGATAGGAACTCAATTGGATGAGAATAATTGGAGGAGAGTAAAAGAAAGGTTGACATGTTAGCCCAAGCACCACAGTTAAGGTGGTGAAAAGAGGACCAGAATTTGAGTAAGCAGGTGCAGTAGTTTGATCGACTGTTATGGACGGCAATGCAATATTGAGAGATTACATCATAAGAAGAGCCACAAAAAAAAAAGTACAAAAAATATTGGTGATATTCATAGTTTGATGAGATGATAGTGCGTATGTGCTCTCGTTTTTTCTTCAGCTATCGTTTTCTTGCTTACTTATTATTACACGCCAAAAGAAACGCAGGATCATAGGAAATAGACATGATGATTAAGATATAAGATAAAAATTCATGAAGTTTCGTGAGGACTAAATTTTAATGTGTATACGCGCTCATTTGTGGAAAACAAGAGTGACCAGAAAAGTGACAATTCTAAATTGTTTTAGAAGGAAGTATGAAAAAAAAAGTATTAGAAGCTGGACAAAATCTTAACTAATTTTGGTCGTTGATTTGAAATAAGGAAAGAGAAGTAGGAGAGTTTCATATTGATAAATAACCTAAGTGAAATGTATAAATTTTATTTAAACAATAGGCGAAATGACTCCTGCGTCAGCTTACACTTTGTCACCATCATATGTCGATATGACATTGTTTTGGATCAACCCGACCGGAAAGAGCCTCATCGTAGAAAAATCTCTGGGAGCATTCTCAACCTTCTAATGATAGCGAATGATAACATTAATATTTGTGATAATCATGACGCTTAGGATCTGATCTTTTATATGAAAATAGTTGGTTATCATCAACTTATAGTGTACATGAAACTAGTCAAAACTCATTTCAAAAAGTAAACTCATTTACGAAAGTAAACTCATTTCTGCCCTCATTTGACCTCATCAAGGTAACCTTTCATGATCATATCAAATCAGTACAACTATAAGAACAGAAGGGTTCAAAAAATTATAAATATGGGTTTTCAATGTGAGCGGTCTTTTATTGAATATTCCAGAAAACATCACGACTGATAGCAAACAATTTTCAGAAGGAAATCTTGATCAAGTATACCTATCGTAGGGTTTTTCTGTTTTACATGGAATGCAAGTATTATATTGCTTGGAATCTCCGACTATGAGCGTTGAGTTCTGACAGTTTTAACTCTCCGACAACATTAGTACCCGGCCCTATTACCTGGACCTTTGAGACACGTCCCAGTTGGGTGTCAGGCGTAAGAATATCTACTTCCAAACCACGCTTACGGTTCCTTGATATGAAAGCTTTGTAGTTAGGATAGCGAGTATTATGCTCACTGATACTACGGTCATGACCTTCTTCCACATCAAGGCGTGGAAGATGTGCATACCATCGATTTCCATCATCAAGTTCTACTAAAGCGTGCCATGCTGGGAAGTTTTGAGGTGGTTCGCTGTCATCATAAGGAACGAGATCTCCGACAAGAACAAAGTGAGGAAGGTTTTCCGGCAGCAGCTGTCTTACTGCAATGAAGCTCTCCGGGTTAATATACAAATCATGAATTGCGCATGCACTATCTGTAAGAAAAAGATTGATTCAAATTTTCTCAAACTGTAAGACTGGATTTTGGTAAGTAAATATCATCGAGGTGAAAGGGATTTCTGGTTGAATGATTTATTTTTTTCTAACGAACTTAGTAAATGAAATTTTGATCTATGCAGGACATCTATACTGTCACGATCTAACAGTAATATTATCTCCACCTTACTCAGAATAAACTCCAACAAACTAGAGTAGTGCAGCTATTCGATTCGAATTTATAATGTTAACGTGCTCTGCACTCAGCCATGCTGAAAGCTTTAGATTTTATGCAAACAAACGAATTCCCAACCCTGAAGATAAATTTCCTTGAAAAAGGATTTTACAATGAAGGTCACTTTAAAGTCATCTGCAACATATGACCTAAGTGCATATTCGAACGCAAAATTTTCTGTTATTCCGGTTACCGTTGTCACAAACGAGCCTTTTCATTCCGAAAAACAAAATATGGCCTTGAAAAATTCATGGAGGTCATCCTCAAGGTCAAACGTATGGACACCATCAGTATTCCTGTGAAAAGTTACTACGGAAATAACTTCGACATTTAGCGGAGAGAGATTACTGAAGAAGGTACAGGCCTGTTCCGAATCTTTTGTGACGCACTGTATATACGCAAGGCTCTTACTCGGTTTAATTCAATATTTTCCCGAAATTGAACCAGAAGGTATTGGAAAACTGTGCGAGCCAGTTGCGCTTCGTGGAGATCTCTGAGAGGAGGTTACCATGTGAACCATTACTTGTTCAGTTCACGATGGGTCCAGAGCTTCGACTGATTCAAATCAGACATTGAAGATAATGATAGATCAGAAGATCGGTATGCGCTTGCTTCTGGGGAACAGAAAAATTGTGTATGCTACATAGATAGCACCTCGTATTCATAAAGTGTAATTATTCAAAACGTGAAATCCAATCAACCGTTCACGGTAAAGTTCAAAAACTTCGCTCGCGGGATACGGATACACTAACACACATTGAACATACATGGAACCTGACAAGGTGATGGAAGGTAAAGATTTATGCAGGAAGATTTATGAGTGTGGCCATCCTCGAATGAGAACGTTACATGTTTTAAGGAGCTGTGCGGAAATGTCATAACTTCTGAGGAGAAATGCCCACAAATCATTGCCGAATGAATAATGAATATGAAAATAATGAATATGAAAATAATGAATATGAAGGGAGAATTCTCGGGGACGAAGAACTTCCACGCTACCGTAACAGATGATATTAAGAATTTTTCCGGGAAGGAGTTTACTCCTACACACTTAAATTTGGTTCAGCTATTCATCTTAGATTCGGAATTAGAGACGCCCATCCCGCAGTGTCTGGTGCTAAGACGCACTGCACTCCTACCGGAAGCAAGGCAACTTATAAAACCAAGGAACAACATGCCAATCACTTGTCTGAAAATGCGGTATAAGACATTCACAGCTGCCCGATTTACAGGATTGTTTGGATGATAGGACTCGAACACCGAGATAAACGAACAACGTGGATCAAGGAGGAGTGTAGCAGGCAATCAAAGGAGAGTCTGCGAAGACGCAAGATAATTGATTGTCAGAAAGCTTTCCTATTATCATCTCATAGGCTTTTGATCTGTCTCTTAGACGAATGGAATGTTCATCTACACATTGTGGGAGCACGACAAAAAATTATTGCACCCTTGAAAAACAGGATATACTATTTATCCTGGAAACATTCTGTGAAAACGTATGGCGCCATGTGACTTACCGGAGAAGAGTCTTTCAGAATAACAACATGAGACCTCTCACGTTCTCCATTTCACTTTTGCCAACGTCTATTGTACTACGGGGTCTCCCTAGGTTCTTCTGCAGGGATAATCATTGTGAGACTAAGGTCACTTACGCATTCTATCCAATCAACTCGAAGATCTGTGCTCAAAGGAAATAGCATTCAGGGAACTTCTGAGGGTCATCGAGGGGTACATGCGAGAAAACAGTATGAACTTTGGATTGGACAAGCATTCCGAAATTATTCTGGAGCGTGGACAATTCTAAGACGTTCGGGATGCCCATAAGCTTTTGGGGAGAAGTTTTATGGAGCACCTTGGCGCTGGAGGTAGATGTAACGTCAATGGATGAGGCTGTCTGGAGAATATATCTACATCTTTTCCGACATAAATATACTATCAGGGTATCGAATTCAAGCAACAACGGAGAATCTCTCCATTAAGTGTGAGGGTTCAAGAGTGCTCCATTATTATACTCGTTGTTTCAATGTTCCAGGTGGGGAAATCATGTATATTTTACATACAATAGACAAAAAACTAATGTTCTTGATTTTTTTATAAAGGAAAGTTCATGAAATGAGTAAGAACTAGCATTGTCTTGTTCTCTATATATAAATTTGATATAACTTTTATACCCAGGGATATTTGCCGCAGCCTGCCCTGCCTAACGTCACAAGGGAGATACAATTTTTGGAATTAAAAGTGCCGAATTACAACTGACTACATGTTCTCCTGAATTGTCCCTTTAAAGCACATAAGACCTGGCATTGTACTCCTCGAAAAACTAAAAAAAAAGCTCTGTTCGTCATCGAACAGCCATCTTTTACGGACAACAACACCACTATTTTGGAGCATAGATAGAAGAAGATGAATATGAACGTCAAAAAGAAGCTGCAGTGACTTTCGGAAGTATCAAACTGGACGGAAAATAATACTCAATAATGAACTAAATTTAAGAAAATTAGTCAATAAACCTGACTGAAGGGGTGCGACGATCCTAATTTTTCCATACGCATATGGTACCAGATCCATATATAGTAACGTGGTTTTGTATAAATAACGTTGACCTCAAGTCTTAAAAGCACACAAAATAATTTTCAAATATCATTCTTTTGTATACCAGTTTGGAACGTTGCTCAGTTAGTGATTTTATTGTTTCCATATGTTACAAGATTAAAATATAGTAACGTGGCACTTATTGAGTATATTGATTCGAACAAATTCTTAAGAGGATTTTGTAATAGAAAAATCCATATTATGAAATTAAAAGTGGAATCTACGTTTAATGTATATTTTAAGTGTAGAAGACATATCAAACCGTCTCGAGGTGTCATTCCATTCTCGATCAAAATGTCGGTAATGGAAAATGTAGTCCTACTTTAGGAAATTTTGAATCTATTGTTGTTGGAAAATTGTTAAATATCACCAGAAAGTGAATGCATTAAAAATTTGGAAGTAAGCTCGTAGGAATGAAATAATTCCAAGACCGACAATATCGAGGTGCGATTATTCGATGATCGAAAAATGTGAAAAATGCAAAGAAATGTTATGCTAACTTAGAACGTTCTATAAGTAATTTTCATGTGAGATTTTGAAACATTTCTACAATAAATAATCGAAAACATGGCTCAAATCGTTCTTCCATATGTCCATATGTAATGCTCGGTACACTTACTTGAAAAACTTATCAAAGCCACGAAGGTAAATGATCGAGATACGGTCCCCATTGTTTCTCGAATCGAGCAGAGATAACAATGTAGCCCTAAAGAAGAATTTTGTAATAGACGATCTCTACTTTTATACATATTTTTTATTAACATATGGGTGGGGAATGAAGATTTTGAATCTTCTGATCGTTCGTATCTTTTAAACATAATTATCATAAAACCTTCACTACTGTTGGAATATATCAGTTCTACTTTTCATCTGAGATGAATTTGAGAGATGATAATGTATCCTCCAGGCAGAAAAAGATACAAAATTCGTATCGGGCTGTTCATGCTTATGACTCACTCATTTATTTATTCAGATATACTGAAAAAAATAGCTATGGTTACCTGAACTATAGTGGTGTAGTGGATGAAAAAGTAGTTACGAAAACCATTTTCCCAATTATCATGACTATCAGTGTGTAGTAAGTGGAACTTCTTCAGAATGCTCAATTACCTTTCGTTACAATAACCATCTCTGTTAGTTGTATCAACTGATTCACATCTGTAAGTGAGGTAAAAAAAAATATAGCAATAATCATTTTCCAATAGTTGCATTGAGGAATCGAGAATATAATGAACATAATCATATCTTCCTGCTTATTTTGATGAGTTTTCAAAAGTAATATATTAAATACGACTACTTTGATCATCGTTATACGTATTTATCAGAATTAGTGAAAACTAGAACATAAACTTTTTCAAAATATTTTCGACAAAAAAAAACAAGCGAAGTCAATAGGAATTGTAATTTGGTTTGGAACTTCATTCGTCAATTCCGAAATTGGGTTCCATGAAGAGACACGCACTGATTTTAGAGTATTTAGAGAAATTCAACCATGTTCTGCGGAAAGAGCAATTTAAAATTTCATAAGTTCAGTTCACGCCTGGAGAAGGCGCCACGGTAGGTTGCAAACGCACTTTTCGACGAGCACGATGCGGCGCGAAAAAAGGGAAATGGCCACGACGCCGGTCTGACGTTTTCTTTTGGCTTCCAAGTTTCTTTTTGAAAGTGGACTTTTGTCGCGGGATATTAGGATGATATTGAGAATAAGGAAGAAATTCAAGGTCAAGGAAGAGGAATAAAAAGGAAGGAGGAAAAAAAAGTGGAGAAAAGAAAAATCTTACTTCTGAACGAGGTGACAGTAGCAGCGGGAAGGTAGGTTTGGTGTTCATTAGAACGCCGGTCCACGGGCCAGCGTGCTTTCAAAGCATGGGGTCGTGCGATAGACTTTCCGTTAATGGGAACGACTTTCACGAAATTTAAGAGATTGACCGAGAGATAATAAATCCAACCCATGATTCTTTTCTAAAAGAGTTTTCCTCCACACAGAATACCCCAAACGCGTCCGATCAAACTTCTCGCGTAGTGACACAATTTTTAGATCCTAACATGGACACTTCCAAAATGTCCGAGCTCTCCGCAAATCCCTCAACTAATGATGAAATAGAAAGTAGGGTCCATGCGAATGAAAAGGAATATAATCCGAAGTCCTCAAAGAAAAGACTTGCTGAGAGCTCTGAAGAGAGCGGTGGTGCCTCTAAGTCGAGACATACAGAGGAGATGCAACATCCCTCTACTAACATAACCCCAAAACCAACAAATAGATACTCCCGATATAATAAAGGCCTCTATACTGTAGAGATTGACTGCATCAGTGACCCGCCTGTTCAAATTCTCTCTATCGGTAAAACCTTACATCGATCTTTCAAAGATGAAGTTCTATAGTGTAAAAAGAAGGGCCCGGCTAGAGCTACGATACTTTGCAAAACTGGCTCCGGAGCCAACAAAATTGTCGAGAACCTATAAAAAATAAACCCTCACCTGCAAGCATTTATCCCCAACTTTAGAGTCTCGCGATTGGGAATTATTAGGAATGTCCCAGTTGATCTATCTCTGGAGGAGTTAAAAAAATTCGCTAATAGTTCAGTCCTTATCATTGATGCCAAGAGATTTGAGTGGAGGGATAAAAACGATAAAACTCATCCAGGCACTACCGTGTTGCTAACCTTTGATGGACAAACCTTACCACAAGACATTAAAATCTATTATAATCTCTGTCGCGTCGACCCTTATGTCTCCCAACCCAAAGTTTGTTACGGTTGTTTTAGACATGGACATGTTAAAAATATCTGCAAAACCCCGAGATGCATATACTGTGGCGAAAAACCCCATGAAAAGGGAGTAACTTGCCCCAAAGCTTCCGGCCCTCCTCAATGTCTGAATTGCAATGAATCTCATTGGGCTAGCGATAAGATCTGTCGCAAATACCAAGATGAAAGTGATATAAGAAAAATTGCAGCTTATAGAAATATCGGCATTAAAAATTCCGCTTATCTGTACCATAAAGAAAAATCCACACCTGGTGATATTTCAAATCTCCTTCATGGTCCTCTGCCCAAGAAAAACCAAAAGCCAGACGTCCCCCACTTTAACTTCTCTAATTTCCCTTCCTTCGGGGGATGTGAATCTTGACTCATTTCAATCATAGCATGATGATAATCAAAATTCTACTAGACCATATTTAAATCGTGCTACAAGTAAACCCTTTGCCTCAGCTCATCGCTATTCTCCCTCACCTCCTCACCCCACATCTAGAAATATAAACAACTCTCATCCACAACGTTTTTCCAACTTATACTCGCAGGAATCTAGTCCTTTTGGCAATGGGGTTTGCCTTCAAAGTCGCCCTATCCATTCTCCTTCAAGATCCCCTTCTCCTCCCTCCCCACCTGTGAATATAAAAAACCTTACAAATATGATCACCTCTTTGATGGATCTACTCAAACACTTTGCTCCAATCCTTTCTCTCTTCAAAAATGGATTCCTCGAGCAACTAATCAGCTCCGTTAGTGATCTAAGTTCCTCAACTCGAGCAAATAACTAGTTTCTTGTCTCCTCTAATCGCTAATACAAACTCTCCGTCTACGGAGAATTTATATCTTCCAATTATTGCAATGGGATTCCTAAATAAATTGAGAATAATTCAATGGAACTGTCGTGGTATCACCAACAAAAAAGGTAACCTGGAGAAAATTATTCATAATTATGACATTGTCTTACTAAATGAAACCTAGATCAAAGAGAAAAATAAATTTTTTCTCAAGAAATTTATTATCATAAGGAAAGATCGTCAAAACAATGTGGGAGGTGGGTTGATTATAGCAATTAGGGATGATATTCCTTTAACCCAGGTTGCAGTATATGAGATACCTGAAAAGTTAGACACGCTAGCTATTTCAATCCCTTCTAGTTGGGGTGAACTCCTTGTTGTCAATATCTATAGAAACCCAAGAGCTCCCACCAATAGTATTAACTAGCAGACCTTTTTTGACTCCTTTTCAGACCACTTTCCTTCTATTATTATTGGAGGAGATTTCAACTCCCATAAATGATGGCTCTTCTACACGTTTCACACGTCCTCACGAAGCTAAATCAGCTATCGATTCGACTATAGTCTCTAGCAATTTCATCCCTCTAAGCTCTTGGAAAGTTGAACAAGATAAAATGGACAGTGATCACTTCCTAATCTCTATCACCCTACAAATCAAATGTTAATTTTTTCATTTTTTCCTCATAATTTTAATCTGAAAAAGGTTTGTTGGAGTACTTTCTACGAATCCCTTAAGGATAAAGAGATTGTTGATGATCAAGAAAATAACGCCTCATTTTCAGCTCTCCAAGCCTATCTGAACATATTCGAACTAATTTATAATGCTTTCCATGAAGCTGGACCTAAAATTGAGAGAAGACCCACTTGTGATCACCCTAATTCCCCACCATGGTGGAATGAGGAGTGTACTAAACTTGAGAGACTCAGGAAAGCAAAATTAGGCAGATATAGGCATAGATCTACTTACGAGAATTACTTAGATTTACAAAAATTTGAAGCAACTACCACTCGATTCTTAAAAAAAAACGAAGACCTTAGGCTGGAGATCTTACTGTGAATCCTTGTCTTGTACTTCAAAAATCTCCAATGTCTGGAAAAAAATTTCGGGATTCAGACACAGGCAGTTGGCGCCACCCTCACCCACTACCTCTTTAGCTAATACTAAAACTGTAAAAAAATGGAAAAATTCATCGACAAATTTTGCGAAATTAGTGCCCCTTCTAATTACCTACCTCCAATTCCCACCTTTCCTAAAAAACCGTTCCCATCAGTTGATACTCAAGCCTCTCATCACTTAACCATGCCCTTCAAACTTCAATAACTGAACTATGCTATAACTAAATCAAAAACTGAATCTTTCCCAGGCCTTGATGAGATCAATTTTGAAGTTTTTTAAAATTTAAAAGAAAATATCCTACATCAACTACTTAAAATTTCCAACCATATAATAGACGAAGGTATCTTCCCAGAATCCTGGAGCAAATACCTTGTTTTTTTAATCCCGAAACCTAACTCAGATAAATTTCGACCTATAGCCTTGGCCTCCTGCTTTCTCAAACTTCTAGAAAGACTCGTTACAAACCGTTTGAATTAGTGGCTAGAAAATCAAATGCTTATTGACAACTCTCAATTCGGATCCAGGAGAAACCGATCTTGTACCGATAGTCTTGCTATACTATCCACTGAAATTTACACCTCCTTTGTGGAAGACTCCTATACAGCAACTTTGTTTCTGGATGTAGAGGCAGCCTATGATAGAGTAATCCCGGATATCTTAATTTACGACATGCGAAAATTGGATGTCCCTTGGAAGGTATGGCAATTCTTCAGAAATCTCACATCAGAGAGAAATGTTTTCTTCAAAGTAAATGAATCACATATTGGTCCATGTCAGTTTGGAAGAGGCCTTCTGTAAGGATGCGTTTCAAGCCCTAATTTGTATAACATTTATACAATAGATATTTATAAACATATTCATCCTCTATGCAAAATTCTACAGTACGCTGATGATATCGTCATTTTCTTCTCATCCCGAAATCTTGGAGAATGTATTTATATCTTGCAAGAAAGCCTCAATCTGCTTCAAAATTTTTTGAGATCGATAGGTCTTACTATCTCCGTTCAGAAAACGAAATTTGTCGTATTCAACTCAAACAAAAATCGAATCCCTGAGAATACCCATATCTTATTGAACAACCAGAGAATTTCTCTCTCATTTGAGGTTACCTTCCTGGGGATTGTCTTTGATTCTAAACTTTTTTGGGTTCCACATTTTCAACGTTTGATTGAATGAATCGAGAAAGTCACCAATATTAAAAAGTTTCTCAGGGGTACTTGGCGGGGAGCCCATCCCAGAACTCTACGCACGCTTTATCACTCTCTCATAAGGAGCTTCCTGGAATATGGATGTCAAGCGATAACACTCTATAAATCTAAGTCCTA
>WSXT02109858.1:0-25385 GCA_011762715.2 Neuroterus valhalla
ACACAACACTATATTCGATAATAATGAATATTACCGAGTTTTGATTCAGTATTATATAATATTCCATTTGATCATCTTATTATGTGTACTACTTATACTTATACTGGTCACACGACTAATCACACGACGTGAAAAGGGTTCCTACTGAATTGTACATTCAGTGTATTATATATAGAGATCAGTGGGCAGGTTTTACCAAATGTGGACAGCTGTCTATACCGCGTATATTAGAGCTATCTATATTTGGCTGACTGTAGGTTCCATTGTTTCATTCGAACGTTGCTGCGCGACTTTATTTGTTACTGTTTTTTTCGAGAAAAAACATCAAATTAGTTCAAGACTCGTAGTGGGAATGAGATAATGATCGAAGACGGGTAAGTGTACTTTATTTAGAATTCAATGCAAAGCGATTTTCACGCTGAATAAAAGAAAGAATATGCAGATTGATTTCACCTTTCCGAAAGTCACTCGTGTATTATAATAAGTATTTTTAGTATCGTATATTATTCACAGAAATTATGAACGAGCTTATTGTACTCGATAAAGCTTCTTGATAAAAAATTACCGATACGAGTTATACGAGCATTCCTCGCAATTAATTTTCCTAACCTCAAAAAATTTCAAAATTGTGCAACTTAATAGAGATATTTATTAAATAAAATCGAAATTTAATGAAAGCAAAAATAATATAAATATTGCATGGGGGCAAAAAACATTATTCATCATAGTATTGATGGATTTATTGAGAAATAAATCGATACTATATGTTCAAGCAAATATCTCGGCAGTTCTACAAAATTTTGTGGTATCTGATTAATTTTATTATTTTCATTCGTCGCTGGGCTAAAAATGTATTTGCAAGTCAATCAAAAACAGAGCCATATTGGAAATGTATTATAAAGTTTATGACATTCATTAGAATATTCCAATTATTGAATATGGAACATTGATAATACGACGAGAGAATACAGGTAAGCTACTAACTGGATCAATTTATTATAGTAATTTACATATATTGATTAATATATCTTTAAACAGGTAAGACCTTAAAATTTATTTTGAAAAGGACAACGTGGGTAGAACGAGATTTCTGAAGACAAAAAATTATCAATAGTTTATAAAATCTACACTGAAAAAACAATTCTGTAAATGTACCGTAGATATGGTAAAAATATCGCACTAAAATACACAACTGTCACAATCAATCTAGTTTTGATGTAATAATGAACTTTATCTGATTTCGAGCTAACCTTTCCGAAAAAACAGCAAACAAATCCAGGACGAATTCCTTTTACCTTGATTTGCTGATTTCAAAGTATTTCATTCAGTTAATACACGGACGAAGCCGAGATGAGTCCCTAGTTATATAATGTAATACAGATTATAGATAATGAAAAGAATAATTCAAGCTTTTAATCTTAGGAAATAGGGACAAATGAGAGTATTGATTGGTCATTATTAACAAATTAGAAAATGAAGAAACACATTTATTATCTTACTTAAAATGTAATAAACTCTTATTAGTTGAATTAATGATGTTATTTTTACATTCTCATCCTAATAAGAAGGTATTGGTTTTATGTGAAAATTGACTTTCACGAAATTAATGAAATCTCCACGTTTTGAGACCTCCTGATTCCACAAAAGTAGTTTTGACGTTGGTGTCTGTCTGTCTGTTGTCGTCGTTGTTGTCGTCATCTGTATACTCGATAACTTTTGAAAGAGTGATCGGATTGGATTGCCCTCTGGCACACATTTTAAGGAACCAAAAAGACAGGTCAAGTTCGTTAAGCAGCTATTTTGGATGAGAAATGAAAGGGGGAACATTTTGAAAATTTTTTGGACTTTTTTCCCAAAATTCAGAAATTGTAAGGACGGTTTCTCGTAATAGCTAAAAAGGGAAACAATTTATCTCCATGATTTTTTTGAATAAAAACAAAATTGTCAGAGTTGTAGCATTTTCAAAATTAACGAATTTAAACGAAAATCAAAATTTTTAGCAAAACAAGGCAGGATAGAAAAAAAAGTTTGAAGAAAAAAAATGTTTCTTTTTGGGAGCCCTCCAAGATGATTTTTACAACTTCCCGAGTTTTCTCGAAAAATCGAAAATTAAAATTTTGGTCGCTCAAAGAATAATAAACAATAGGAATATTCATTTTTTCCTCGAACTATGCAAGGTCCGGGAAAATGTGAATGAACTAAACTCATGCACTTCGAACTTGGTGGTTATAAATTGGAAAATTACCCGGATACAAGATTTTGCCATTGTAGCAACTCTTGTGAAAGTGTTACACACAATTTGCATACATTGCGTGACTCTTGCAAAGACAACGATAATCACATTGATGAAAGTATCAAGACAAGTGTGTTGTCGGACGATTTTGAAGATGCAATCACTTGAAATATCTCAAATCTTGATCCTATTTGGCAATTAATAAATCGTTGTCAAAATACAGAAACGAAATCAGCTGATGATACGGAGTTGTGATTAAACCTTAAACTACCGAAAGAAGATCATGACAATTTAATTTCTGATAGAATAACAAAAGCTTTGTATCCGGTTAACTATGCAGCAAATTTGATACACCCCAAGTATAATGGGCGGAGTTTCAACGATGATCAGAGGGGAATTGGTTACAATTTTCTTCAATGACTATTTACGTGAAGAAGATAAACGGGAATATAGACTGTACAATGAAACCAAAGATACATCATTTCGAGACTACGGGAATGATTGTGAAGATTCCATCAACTATTGGAAATTTGTAGTTTTACGTTTTCCGAATTTGGGAAAATAAGCAGTGAGATTACTTCTTGTTCCAGGAGGAACAGAGCTATCGGAAACTCTATTTTTGCAATGGACCCATGTCCACAACATTTATAAGAATAAATTAAAACATAAGAAATCTGCAGATTTATTAGACATTTATTATTCTTTGAAATCAGATTGTTTCGATGACGATATAATTGAAGAATTACTTCAGACAAATGAAAATGGAGAATAATAATATGAGTTTCAATAAAGGTTTTATCAAGTTAACGTACTAGGTTTACATAGTGCAACCAGATACTATACTATCAAAACTTTTATCATTACATAATTTCAAATAATCTACTTTTCGACTACGGGAACATTTTTATCTAGCTGTAATCGTATTTGTGTAGTTATTAGAAGATTACTCGGTCAATTTTCAACGTTAGAAAATACAAAACACACCATTTAAAAGGTAATTTGATAAGCTTGTAAATAAACTTATCAGATTTTGCAATAAAACATCATTTAACCACTTTTTGTTGATAATAATGAAAGAACTTTGTGAAATATTTTTGAACCCCGCCATTTCGTTGAAAAAAATTTTATATTTTAAAATTAGGTTTGTCGACGAGAAAAAGGCTCACATCAGTAATAATAGAAAACTCCGATTTTTTTGTATCAGAACACTGTGTCGACTGAAATCCTCTACAAAGATTGATAGGAAAAATAAAAGTTGCTTCAATCTCATTATTCAACGGATCTATCAACTATATTCATGAAATAAAAAAAAATGCAGTACTTCTTGGAACCATCTATACGAGGCTCCCCCCTTAAGTGGGACTGTGGATTGTATCTTTGAGACCTTAAACTTTCATTGCAATTATATCACAAATACGAAAAAAATGTCTAACAGCATGCAGGAAATCAATTGTTTGTCAACTTATCACTTCAAAATTCTTTTACATTATTGTCAAATTTAGTGCGAATGGACTAACTACTGTACTATACAAAAATGATTTAAAAGTGTTGCAGTTTGAGAATTAACTCTCCAATAAACAGCGTCAAAGTTCAATAGCAAACTAAAACTACAAGTGGCGCGAATTTTCGATTATAATTTGATATTGAGCTTTTTAATATTCTACGTTCTTGTAGTATTTTAATGAATTATTATCGAAATGTTGTAAAAAATGCAGCTGAAACCAAATGCTATAAAATTCATTTTAATGAATATTGGCAAATATTGAAGACTACTTCATAACAAACTATGAATATGAATACGAAGAGCTATTGGTACAATTTTTGTAGATATTCATTTTATCATTACGATTATTATTTCAAAAGCCACGTGTCCATGAAAATTAATAATGCATCTCCTGCTTATTACTGAGCATTTCTCGAAAATAACTAGAGATAATTATGAAATATCCTTTTTCCATTTCTATGAATTAATGACAAAATTTTCAAATTTGGTTGCGAAATTTTATTCACTTAAAATAAACTTTAATATACGTACAAACATATTAAAATGATATCATTCAAGAATCTTAACATAAACACGCAAACTTTACAAAGTTTACAAAAGAGACTCACTAATCACATTATTGCTTCACTAGCGCTTTCGGCTGCGTTTCAAGCATTGCAACTCTCCTCTAATATGATATTATGCTTAGCTTTTGAACTCAAGGCCATTGCATATTCACCTGGAGGCCTGCATTCCTGCGTCACTATGACGATCATCCAAAATTTTGTAGCGTTTTCTTTTAAATTACCACCAAATAACTTCTTGAAAACAAGGCCACCTTCACCGGTATAATAACCAAGACCATTTAATACAGTATGAGGAACTTTTAAAAATCGATCAAGCATGCGTTTAATGAAATGATGATAAAGATCGAAGAATTCAGTATCATTTCTGACATGAACACCGTAAAACTTGGGATTCAAAAAATTTGCATCGGCGTTATCAGTTTTGAAAGGCTACGCACAGAGGAAAATACTTATTGAATAGTAGAAATTAAAAACTAAGATATTAAACGATAATATATGTATATTATGGCATAATATCTAATATTTTCTGTTTGATATACAAAATATTATACTAATGGCAGTAGCTGCGTGGTGATTTCCGATTCGGCCGGGATATCAAATGTCAAGCAAGAACGGGCGCGGTTAGCTCTCGGGTAGGTGACTGTTCGGGATTCTCGCTCAGTCGTGTTTTCACCATGTTTAATTACTGTCGAGCGGGAGATTTGATGCTGAGGATCGGTGTAGGCATTCGATGCTATCGAATGCCTACATCTAATTTCGTCTGTCGATAATCGACTGCACTCAGGAGTTTTGGTTTTCTGCAGTTTTCCTTTCCTCTGACCAAATATTAAGGCAAACGCGAGCGTTTTAAATTAAAAATCCAGCTGCAGACGGTACGGGGTCCGTAGATTAAACATCCTACAGGATTGAGTACGTCAGGCATTGTTCGGAGGCTTATGATGAAAGTTGGGGCTATTGGGGATTTCGGGGAGGGTTGAGTGGAAGGGTCCAATGTCTGACGATCTCCTGTGGAAGGGAGGACTATTGATATGCAAAAACCCGGAAAGAGTGCACATGGAGTGAAAAATCTAATCTAATCTATACAAGATATTATAGGTCAATATCTGCTTATACTGACAGTTCAAAATCTGAGATATTGAATTTAAATATCCAAGATTTTGCATAGTGCGTGTGCGGATGCCTAAATGATGGTTAGATCCAATTACGTGTCGCTTCTCGTCGCCGGCCGGCCGCGATTGCGTTTATTTTATGTGCCATAATCAGCCATAATCAAATCATGGATTTAGGAAAGCTTTTGAGAGAATTGCGAAGAAGCATTAATTGAGAGATTCGCTGAAGGTCAGTTTTATTCTTTATTATTATTATTTTTTTATTGTACCTTTGGTGTCTATATGACCGAAAAAATCTGCTTACGTGTACTGAAATTCCGGTAGCTGTAGCGATGGCCTGTGCGACCCATAACCTCAAATGCCAATAATATTTGCTCATCATGTGACTCATATGACTGAATCAGAATTAAAAGATTTCTTTAAGTGAAACAGTTGAATAACTAACGTTAAATACACAATCACAGATTCCTTAATTTTCATTCAAATACCAGTTTTCTCTTCCTAAATTTGTTACATCAAAATTCAAATTTTCTAACAATCTTTACAACTTCTCAAAACTGCATGTTCCAATTTATTACAGAGCATCCGGATTTTACAGAATTTTATTTATATAGTTAGGAGTATTTAGATTGATAGTCTGATGGTTCCTTGAAATAAATCCTACGTTAAAATGTCCATGAGAAACTCACGGAGTAATCACAATAGTTTCTTTTGCAAGGGTAATAAGTTGGAAAGAGCATAACACCTATAAGGCCTTTTGACTACTACACTTCAAACGCATCCTCTCTAAGTAGCAATCAACAGGCGTTATACATATTAACTTTTTTTAAACTCTTTACCGTTGCAAAAAAAAGTATTGTGATTACTCCGTGACCCTCTAATAAGGATTTTAACGTAGAATCCAATTTAGACAATTCAGAAAGTTGACCTAGTTGTTTTTTTTAGTCTTCTAAGATGGACCCGAAGGGGTACCCAGTGAGGTCTTTGAAGGTATTCTTTAGAGGCTCCTTTTGGTTCCTCCGGTCCACCAGGGACAATACTAAGGTAGAAATGCAGATGAAAATATGGTAAAACAAAGAGTAATGTTCAAGTGATAATCACATTTATGATTTTTCAAAATACGATTGATATTATCAGTTATATTTCAATTACTTTATATAATATATTTTAGATAAGTGAAATATTTATTTCAATGTTAGTTAAGCGAAATGTCTCTTTAAGGGGAAATATTTAATTTGTCACTTGTAAGAGGTACTTGGCAGTATTTGACAAAATTGCACGCAATAATGTTTCTTTGGAATTCAATAAAAAATGTTATTCTTCATCAAGCATTGCTGATGAATATGTCAATTGGTGTTACGTTTTTTAAGATAATTAAAAAATTTAATTAGCATATTTGAGTATGAAAAAAACATCACGTGCTTCCTAAGCTACGATCCAAGACAGATTTATGTGTAAATATCTTCAGGTCATAAAGACCTGACTTTATATCGGTGATGATAACTTTTCCAAATTGACTCTTGGTTCATTGAATCAAAATAAAATTCTAGAAAATCCTATCAAGTCACTAAAATAATACAGCAAATCATCTTCAAAATTGGACATATCAATACATATGTAGAAGAATACTACACAAATTTAAGAAAAAATCTTCAAAGTATTTGTATTGATTAAGATGCTCGTATACTTTAATAAAGTTAAAAAAAAAGTGATTTGTTTGTGGTAATTATATGACAGTTAAGGAATTTTTCAAGTATATTATTGAGTAATATCAAGGTTTTCACTCTAAACATCTACACATAGTTAACCTCTGAAGAACAAGGAACGAAGGATAATTAAAGATCGAACGAACTTACAAGTGAAGTTCGATCATAAGTATCCGAGTTCCTTGTTCGAAGATATAAACATCTCTCCCGTTATTACTAATTAGATCATTATCAATAACCCACCCATCCTACACTAAATGTTTCTTCAACTCTGAACTGTAATGGCTCACCGATCCCGCCCGGCACAAAGTGTGGGGTTCATTTCTGTTTTCAAAAGACTCTAAAAAGTGGTGTTGTATGGTATCAGGGGATCGTAGTACTACACATTTTTAATGTCTTCGAACAAGGAACTCGGATATTTAAGATCGAACTTCACTTGTAAGTTCCCTTGATCTTCAATTGTACAAATATTTAAAAAATGGTTGTTCTAAACGATCTTATTATATTTTTTTACTGCTTGATAACGCAATATTATTAAAAAAGCAACTTCATATAATTATTCACATTGTTCTATCAATTGTGTCAGAAAAATCGAAGTGGGTTTATGAATTTGAATTAAAAACTTTCAGCACGTATCATGATTTATATAAATAATATTTACTTGAGAAAATTGAAGTGCAAATATTTGACAGAATGAAGACAAGAGGCTCATCGAACTGCAATAGGTTTATTATGCTTCAGAATTGGAGGAATCTCTATCAGACATTGACACATGCATATTAATATAAACATTACCACGGATAATTGTTTTACAAACAGCGTGCATTCACAACAAGTTTATCATAATAGATAATGCCTCTGACAAATCGCACAAATTAAAAATTTTTTGAGGTTAGGAAAATAACTGTCATCATTATCTGATTCCCACTATGAGTCTTGCACCAAATGGACGCTTTTTCTCGAAAAAAACAGTGCCAAATAAAATCGCGCCGCAACGTTCAAATGGAACAATGGAACCTATTGTCAGACAAATGTAGACAGCTGTAATATACGCGGCATGGACAGCTGTCTACATTTTGTGAAACCTGTCTATACAAGGCTGCTATCTTAGCTGTCTATCTTAGCTGTCTTTGACATTCGGAGGTTATAACTGGCTTCTCAAAATTCGATGGTGAATTTGTAACATCATATCACAGTGATAAATTAATTATTTTTTGAATACAAATATTTTGTCTGCTTTTTCCTCCTGCATATATTCCGGTGGACGGAATGAGCTACTATCCATCATTCGCCAG
This sequence comes from Neuroterus valhalla, assembly GCA_011762715.2. NCBI lineage: Eukaryota > Metazoa > Arthropoda > Insecta > Hymenoptera > Cynipidae > Neuroterus > Neuroterus valhalla. The sequence goes on from WSXT02109858.1 coordinate 8,414, forward strand.
TTTCATCGAGTGAAATAAGAGAAGCAGGCTATTTGTCCCGAAAAAGCTAGCGAAATAGTCTCATTTTTCAATTTATGCAAAAAAGTGATTTCACGATTGTTCTGTGGAGCATAAACTCAATATTTAGTATTAGACACTTTTATTTATCAAAAACAAAGAGTTCAAAATTCAATTTTCATCGTATAGAGTAAAGAAAAGTGTTCTTTGTTAAAACTGTTCTTTTTCCTCGAAGAAACTATTATTTCACGATTTCAAGTAAGGGGCTGTCCTTACATTACATCAACACAGAGGAGATGGGGGGTATCAACAGTGTGATTACGTTTGATGACAAAGGGTGTTGACCTACTGATGAAGGTTGATGACATTTGGGGGAGGAGGGGGGGGACTAAAATAGGCGAAAATGTGGTGACGTAATATATGGACAGCTCCGAAGTAGACGATCAAAACAGAAATATTTATATAATATTAAAAATAAAATTTTAAACTATAAAATATTTTAGAAACTAAAATTGTAAAGTTATGCTTTTCTAGATATGGAATATTTAATGTTTAGATTGATAAAAAATTACTGTTTATTTTTGCGTGAATAAAAGTTTGTTCAATATTACAATTTACTGAAACTTATATAATTCAGTAAAATAAATGTTATTTTGAGAAAAAACAGTTTTGACGGTTGATTTGTTTTTCCAGTGTACATGATAGGAATTCCGTCAGAAACACTTTATTTTCGATAGATAAATTATTGCATTGTTTACTTATTGTTCTAAACTGCGGAAAAAATCGATAATTGATTTTCCTGTAAAAATTGGAACGCATCTTAAAACTGTTCCTCACTTTTGCTAGTTCGCATCTGAACCGCATGAGGAAGATAGATGGCGTCTTGCAAATCTTGCAATTCCAATTCCGGTCCAAGCTTGGACCGGAATACGACTTCCGGATCAATCGGACTAGAAAGTCACTCCATTGAACCAGCCTCGCAGTTTAGTCATTGCTTGTACCAGAATTTCGGTCCAAGGCATTTAGAATGTGAGCAGATCAAACACATATGTTTCAACTCACCCTTTCGTCGGCACGTTCGAGAGCGATTGGAAATTGTTTCTAACTGAGTGCAGAGAAGCGAGGATTTGTGCGAAGGGAGTGACGATAAGATCCTCGCCATGACTGTGAATAATAAAGTCATACAGTCAATTTTGCCTGCCAATATCAAATATTTTTGTAGATTAGGGAACTAGAACGAAATATAACAATATTTTGCAAATCAGTTTACACACACGTAATAAATATTTGCATTACATCGTCACTTAGAGTGCTCATTTTTTCAAACAGTTGCTTATTTTATTCCAATTGGAACTTTCAATGGATTATTTTACTTTGAAAAAGGCAAACGTTCCCGCAATCGTGACGTCAATAATCTCGCTTTTCATCTAATTTCATTGATAGGGATTCCATCTGAGACTATGGTATTTTAATATGATACTTTTTTTATCGAGATATTCTGATTTAAACCAAGTTTCACAACCATTAGTAGGCAAGATGAGGGAAAAGTAGGGATGAATTAACCTATTCTGACGCAAAATTGTGAAAAATCGTATCACTTGGTATTTCTGCCACTGTTGATAGATAATTTTATTTCAGAAGGAGAAAGAAAAAAATGCATGTATGTTCAAGAAAGATAATAATCCTTCAACAGAAGCAACTGAATTAAATTGAAATAGAAAGATTTATGAGCCGTTTGTAGGGGAAACATTTCAGGCAAAAAAAGGTCTTGGCAACGTGTACCAAAATCTTGGTACAAAAAGTCGGATTTTTGGGTTCACATACACATTCACAAAAATTGAAGCCTTTCCTTACACCACCTTATGTCTATATTATAATTCACTTCTCGTTAACCTCTCGTGGCTGCCAATATTTATTATACACATACGGCTAAAAGTCTTACAGTATTACACATATCAATAAATTTGCTAAAAAAGTCATACTAAGTACAGGAGTGTACTTAAATTATGTAACAGCTATAGGACGAGGGGGGTGAGGATTGGAACATTCCGTTTCGCTTTGCTGCTAAAAGGAGGGAGGGGGTATACAATTCATGTACGTGATTTTCAAAATCCAGAAAATGAATAAAAAACCCGCAGAGCCCGCAAAAGTGTCACTAGAGATGTTGAATTTTCGACCATAGAAGATCAATTTATCAAAATAGACTAATTTCCACCAAATGATTAAATTACCAATCACGGAAGATGAACTTTTATCCGAACGATGAAGTTTTCTAATATAAGAGCGAGCGAACGAGATTGTGATTGAACCAGAAGCAGATACTTTCTAACCACGAAAAGTGACTTTTCTACAATGAAAAGTGAATTCTCAACAAAATTATCAAAGTTCCATTAGAATAGTTCAATTTTCATTCCAACAGCTACATTTTTTACCTACAAAAATGAAATGTTCACTCAGAAGAATAATTTTTCATTAGAAGAGAAGTGTCGAAAAAAGGAAGGTAGATTCTCTACCATAAAAGGTGAATAATAAATTCAAAAGCACACATTTCATACAAAAAACAAACAATTTCAACCAAAAAGATGTCTTCAACGAAACAGTCGTATTCTCAATAAAATAATTTTAGTCTCAATAGTATAGTTTAAATTTAAAATAAAAAGCTGGATTCGCGACTCAGAAATATGAATTTTCCATCAAGAAGATTAACTTTATATCGAAGAACAAATTCATGTTCCACCAAAGGAGGAGTTTTCTACCAACAACATTATTCAACAGAGGATTGTTAAATTTAATTGCTAGAAGGACAAATTACCTGAAAAACCGTTTAATTTCTACTTCGGAAATATGATTTTTTGACAAAAGCTTATTTTCAACTGATCAAATCGATTTTGTACTAAATCGTTTATTATGCAAGCCAAAAAAGAAAATTGATAAAAAACAGTCAAATCTTTGACCAAAACACATTAAAATTTAAACGACAGTTGACTTCTTACGAAGAAGGATGAATTCTCAACTAGAAAAAATCTCATTTCAACAAAGAATGGAATAGTTCAACAAGACATCTATCAAAAATGAGAAATATTCAAAATATTCAGGCCAATAAAGATTTCAGACTTCGATAATAAAAAAAACGAATTTCTGACAAAATAGTTCAATCCTTTATCACAGGGAATCAATTTTTAGCTAAAAAGTTGCGTTTTTGACCATAAAGGAATAGTTCTCAAGCAAGAAGATTCACGTTTCACCAAAAAATACAATTCTTGAAAATTGCATGAACTTTCAAACAAACACATGAATCTTTAACAATTACATGAATTTTAATATAGAAAGATATTTTTTCAAGAAAATCGTTGAATGTGAACAAAATTATCATTTTTGAATCAACAATGTGAAGAATTTTTAACACAATAGTTAGTTTCATTTGCCAGCCAAGTTATGCTAGATATGAATCTCAAGGACGGGTCTTGTAATGATAATGTGTTCTCTTAGTTCGATAGAGCCTTAAGTAAATTCAGTCAAATCTTCCATGAATTAAAGACTTAAACCAATTCAACAATATTCTGAAAAGCAGAGATTTCTAATATTTTCAAAAGATCTGCAATTCTGTATACGCATGACACTATGGAAAGAACCGAGCACGAAGTACGAGGACCGAAAGAACTCTTGAAGCGTGCAACAAGAATGAGCCCGCGCAGCGGGCAGATTTCATTTCGTGTGCCTGTGCAATTTTAATGCCAAGTCTAGATCATTTCAATCAACTAACTATCAGTCTGCTGAAAATAAGTATGATCTTACTTCAAGATGAAAGTGAAACCCTAGGATTTTGTGTAATAAAAAAAGGAACAAGGGGTGGTAATAAAGATCAGTAAGGGTGGAATGAAAAATTAATGATCTCTCATCCTTCTCTTGCCGATGCAGATTTTTATTGCATGCCCAAAATCACCCCAGAATTCTGAACTGAATTACTTTGTACACTTTTTTTCATTCTTTGACGAATATATCGGATAGGGATCCATTCAGAATCATTCTGAGTTTCAAAAAGTTATTCCAAAATCTGTAGCCGGAACATTTAAAATAATCCAAATCAATCAAAAATTACTCCAACTTAGTCTGATTTAAAGCGTAGCAATGAGAACAAATCAGAACCAAATTTTCAATCCAAATGAATCCGAGTTCCGATTGAATCCAATTTATACGTTTCGAAAAATGGAAGGGTGGCTTTGGTCGGAATAAGTCGGATTATTATTTTTCAAATTATTTAGATGGAAGACAATTAGGGATTTTTTCGGATAGCTCCGAATCGTTATTTGGATACATATTCCGGGATGATTCGAAAAGATTTGAAATTCATTCCTTTCCGACACTTCTGCCAGGGCTGTGGTACTATTTGCTTTTAAAATGGTTGTTTTTTCAAAGGTGATGATATCCTATCAGCGATTGAAATTATCATTGATTTCTACAACTATTGTAAAACCTAACTTGTCCTTAGCATAGAAAAACAACTCACAAGTTATTTTTTTTTGAGAAACGAGAAAAAATCTGCCTCAGACAAGATCTAAACCGAGAACCTTACTATACATAAGTGGAGCGTTATACTAATTACGCAACCGAGACTTCATCAGATCCTTTTCAATTCACGGATCAAAGAAGGCGCGAAATAGATTTTTTTTTCATTTTTATTAAAAAAAAAAAAAATTCTTACGAGCGAATCGTAATCTCAATACTTGAAATTCTGAGTTATAAACTGTCGAACGTGAACATCAGAATAATATCTTCAAAAAAGTAATTGAACTCACAAGTCTTTACTATGTACGGACTCAAAGTCTTGCTTCCAGGAGGTAGATCTTTGTCGGGGTCGAACCCTGAGGGCAGATGTTGACGAAGCCCTCGGAAGGCATCCACCTGATGCCAACTTTGCCCCCAGGGACGGCGAACTCAATCCGCCCTCACCTCTCCTTAATCCACCTGTAGGAACCGTCAGCTCCGACAGGCCTCCACTGGAACCGAACATCCTCAGTCTGGAGGTTCCGTCAAGTAAACTTTCGTCTCGGCTTCCTCCTTGGCGTGCTGCCAATGTTTCCGCAGGAAGCACGAGGTAGACCGAAAAATTTTCTAGGACACTAACGAACCACCCTCATTTGCTTTCTTCCCGCACTGTGCCTGAACAATAAGTAACTTTAGGTTTAGTTAAACGGCTCTACTTTAACGTTATGTCTGTGGTCTTCAAAATTCATTCAAATCACTTGACTTTCTTTGTTTCTACCTGAGCGACAAGGCTTTCTTCTTTTTGTGCGCGCACTTGACGCATGTCCACTTACGTGATCGGGAACTTCAAGATTTGGAATAAGGTCATCCGTGATGGTAGTATCGCCTATTTTTTCGCATATCCATATAATTAATGCATTTGAAGAGGGACTTGGACGCCTTCCATGCTCTTTATTTTAGTAATTCGGGTCACACTCCTAAGAAATGAAAAACAAGATAAATCATTGGAGGAAAAATGTATTCGAAGTAATACCAAATATGTCAGCCGCATGAAGAACAAGATTTGCCTTTCTTTATGGGTTGTTTCCAGAAAGTTTAACATTTGGTACAATGAAATTTCGGAAAAGGAATTACAAATCACTCAAATATATTTTCTGAATTATAGAGAACCCAAGAGTGTGAAGAATCTTCCGAAAATATACTTGCAAACCAGATAAAAATATTCAAAGTATGGAAGCAAATAACTATTTCTGAGTTTCATTCTGAAATAGCAGTGTAGCGCGACAAGACAATAAAAATGTGGGACGCAGAAGGGAGTAAATTTTAGAATCTTTAAAGGAGAAGAGATGAATGATTGCTATGTTCTTAGACCTAAAAGCAGCGTTCGATTCTATGGAATAGGGAAAGATAGAAAAGGTTATTGTAGAGAAAGGCATAAGGAGTGGTCTGATAAAGAGAGTCTCAGAAGTCTTTCGTGAGAAAAATCAGGGTAGAGTAACCCGCTTTGCAATAACCCAAGGCCTCCACAACCCTCTCCCCCTTCACAACCCTACAAATCTCTTCAGCGATCCTTTGAAATAAGAAGAAAACGTTTTCACACAAATTCGACGCAGATTAATACGCTCAAAAAATCAATACTCAACGATTGAGAAAAATGGGACATGTTCGTCGAGGGCTATAGACTCGCAGGTTACTGGGCTCGAAGATTAAGGAAATCGGGTTGTGGAGGCCTAGGGTTATAGACTCGCAGGTTACTGGGTTCGAGGGTTAGGGAAATTGGTTTGTCGGAGTCTGGGGTTATTGCATAGCAGGTTACTGGGCTCGAGGATCAGGGAAATCGGGTTGTGAAGATCTGGGATTATAGACTCGCAGGGTACTGGTCTCGAGGATAAAGGAAGTTGGGTTGTGGGGTTCTGGAGTTACAGACTCGCTGGTTACTGGCCTCGAGGATTGAGGAAATTGGGTTGTGCGATTCTGGGGTTATAGACTCGCAGGTTACTGGTCTCAAGGATTGAGGAAATCGGGTTGTGGGATTCTGGGGTTATTGCATAGCAGGTTACTGAGCTCGAAGATTGAAGGAATCGGATTGTGGGGGTCTGGGGTTATAGACTCGCAGGTTACTGGTCTCAAGGATTGAGGAAATCGGGTTGTATGATTCTGGGGTTATTGCATAGCAGGTTACTGAGCTCGAAGATTGAAGGAATCGGATTGTGGGGGTCTGGGGTTATAGACTCGCAGGTTACTGGTCTCCAGGATTAAGGAAATTGGGTTGTAGGGGTCTGAAGTTTTTGCATAGCAGGTTACTGGGTTTGTGGATTGAGGAAATCGAATTGTGTGGGTCTGCGGTTATTACATAGCAGGTTACTGGGCTCGAGGGTTTAAGAAATCGGGTTGTAGCGGTCTGGTGTTATAGACCCAAAGGTTACTGGTCTCGAAAATTAAGGAAATGGTGTTCTGGGGTTCTGGGGTTATTGAATAGCATGTTACTTGGCTCGAGGGTTAAGGAAAACGGGTTGTGGGGGTCTGGGGTTATTGCATAGCAGGTTACTGTGCTCAAGAGTAAAGAAATCGGATTGTGGGGTTCTGGGGTTATAGACTCGCAGGTAACTGGTCTCGAGGATTAAGGAAATAGGGTTGGGGGAGGGGGGGTCTGGAGTTATTGCATAGCAGGTACAGGGCTCGAGGATTAAGAAAATCGGGTTGTGGTGGTCTGGAGTAATTGCAAAGCAGGTTACTGGGCTCGAGGGTTAAGGAAATTAGTTCATCGGGGTTTGGGGTTATTCCATAGCAGGTTATTGGGCTCGAGGGTTAAAGGAATCGGGTTGTGTGGGTCTAAGGTTATTGCATAGCGTGCTACTGGGGTCGAGGGTTAAGGAAATAAGGTTTTGGTGAGTCAAGGGTGACTGCATAGCAGGTGACCGGGCTCGAGGGTTAAGAAAATCGGGATGTGCGGGGCTGGTGTTGTAGACTGGGAGGTTACAGGGCTCGGAGGTATTTGAGATCGGGTTGTGGGGGTCTGCGGTTATATCAACATATAACAAGCTGTATTAGACATGGTTTTGTTACTTTCATTTTTTGAGCAAATAGTCTTGTGGCAAAAATGATATCCGTGAAAAGTGGACTTTTTCCTGTATGAATTCGCCACATCTTAGCCGGAAAAGATCGTATCGGAAAGTTAGAGTTTGCACATTAAAGGTGAAGAGTAGTTCTTGGCGGTGCCGTCGCCAGCTTAGGGAAGAAAAACTTTTTGCGATGTTATAGTGCCTTGAATACATCAAATAACGTGTTTTTGACCCTTTTAAGTTAGAATATATCGAAAACTGAGGGTGCTGGAATTTTTCTGAGGTCGGATTCGGAATTGGCGCAGCAGAAGCCTTCGGGTGCACTAGGTGTGGTCTGTGGTTGTGTCCTTTGTGAAATTTTGTCGGTCTGTGTAATAGGGACGCATCAATTTTCCAATCATCTTTGTTGTCCACATGATGCTCTCCCACGGTACTCCTGACATGGTGTTTGGATGCAAATGGCTTGAGCTAGCCAAAGCATCATCAACAGGCACAGTCGATGTTTCACTGTTTCTCGCGTTCCGCAGATGTCCTTGCTGGCCAGATTGTTGATTGGCGAGATCTGTCTAACCATTGAGCAGCTCACCATAACTACAGTCCCGCATGCTGTGGCCCCCAGCAGTGGCTCCAGGAGCGCCTCGACGATCCTTGGAGAGCGTTCAGGGTTACGGACAACGTAGCCATCAAAGGCATTAGAGGAAAGCTCAAGCCCTACCGCGACAACCACGCGGGAAGACCATCGGTAGAGTAACATAATATATAATATATTATAATATATACTACAAGTATATAATTCAATAATACTTATATTATTTTTCGTCACAAAATGATCTCGGGTTATATCACCCGGTGTGTAATTACCAGTCATGAACTAGGTCAAGTGCCTGATGAAGTGAAAATGTTGAAAACAAAAAAATTAGAAAACAAATATCCAAATTTGTCGCACAGATCATTTGTAAGGCACAGTGTCAAGTTATTGGTGTGTTTCAAAATTCGTCATGTAATGTTGTTGTCATTACACAGCTGGGAAGTTCGTTGAAGGCAAGTTCGGTCGCCTCCGCATGCTTTTTTAGAGCTACCAACTGTTACTCCACAAGGTTTTAGTCGCCAACTTCTTGTCGGTCGAGGAAATTCCTAAGAATGCGAAAGGTGTTCAATAAAACCGCATTCTGAGCCGCTGCCAGTACCTTACTGACTCCTAGATGTTCGAGATGTTCAGTGCATCTTGCGTGTACATTGCCTGTTGCCGATATCACGATAGGGTGGATGGATGCATGTTTTACATTGCTCCATATCGTCTTTATTTCATGCTGCAGCTCACTATACTTATGGATCTTGGTCGTATAGGATGCCTGCGGATTTCAGTTAAGTGGACAAGCAATGTCGATGATAAAAACTTTTCCGCTTCCACTTTCATGAATCTCGATGTCTGATCGATTAGCTAGGGTATAATGATCCGTCTGGATAGTTACATCCCAATATAAGATGTAATCTTCGTTCTCAAAAACACGAACTGGTATGTATCTGTAGAAAGACAACCATTCTGTTAAGAATCCTAGGTTTAGGGCAAGTTGTTGATGTATTATGCCCGCTACATCATTATTCCTGTGCGTGTATTCTCTCTGAGCTATTACGCGACAGCCATCAATAATGTGCTCGATGTATCCGTTCATATCTCCACACCATCGGTACCTGTCACCACGTCTTGATGTAAGACATGCTTGCGATAATTTCGGGTGCCAAAACCTCTGTCCTGGATCGCAATTACGAATTCTTCCGGTTCCGGAAACAGGACGCCCTTTTTCAGCGATGTATTAGATGCCTCTTCATCCAGTTCATATTAATCTAAGGTTTTGGGGTGCTCGCCATGGATAGCTTTTTGTCTCCACTACGTTTCCAATTCCTCGGTTGTTTTTGCCGTGATATTCAACGCTTCCGCTAAGGACAAATTCAAGGGCGTGTAATCGAGATCTGTTCACAGGTGGTGTTGTACAGCGCAATATCTCGTTTGCTGATAAAATGGTCTCGCAACTGCGTAACTTGCGATACACAAAGTTTCTTGACATCTACGACGCCCCTACCCTCGAAATGTCGTGGCAAAACTATGCTTACAATCGCCGGATTACTGTGATGTATCCAGTTCCTAGTCATTTCAACACGGGCGGTCTGTTAACCCTATCAGGATCGGCGTCTCACCATTTTATAAGCCCAAAAGAGTACGTTAGAACAAGAATGGCATAGGTGTCGATAGCCCTGATTTTGTTGGAAGAGTTGAGAGAACTCTCAAGAACCAATCTGAGTCTTGTATTAAAGCAGTCATTAGGCTCTTCTTAACTATCGTATGCTGTATACCCTCGTTCCTCAATTCTAAGGCTTCCAATTCTCCTCGATTGAAATGCGCTTTTCTGCATTTATCTAGTCCAAACTCCATGTGGATGCCATTCGAAAATTGCCTTGTAACACTGATCACTTACTGCAGTTTCTGGGTTGAACTACCGTACAGCTTCAGGTCATCGACGTACAGAATATGAGTTAGTACATGGAGTGGTCAGTTGGTCGTGGGGGCTAAGGCATGAGCTTTGGACCCACGCTACTGTCTAGTTGTGGGTTCGATTCCCGCCTCGCACTCTGGAAGAGCTTCGGCGGGCCACGGAGAGTCGTGAGCCTGGTACCTCTAGAGTTCTTCAAGTTCTCTAAGTATTAAGGAGCTGTTGCTCTTGGTGGTTCGGAACCCACCGTAAACTGTAGGTCCTCCTCACCTCTGAGTTAGTGGTGAGGTGTGCGAAGGAATAGAGAAAAGGTTATGCCGAGACTCTCAAGCCCGTAACAGGGAGAGAGTATAAAAAAATATTCCAACTCAATAGTGTGCCTGCCAAAATATCTGCGCAACAAATTTCGAACTTTGTTTCAATATCGATTAGTTTTTGAATAATAATAATAATAATAATAATGATAATAATAATCATAATAAAATAATGCAAGATGCACTGAAAATCTCGAACTTTTAGGAGTCAGTGAGGCACTGGCAGCGGCTCAGAAAGCGGTTTTCTTGGACACCTGTCGCATTCTTAGGAATTTCCTCAACCATCAGGAAGTTTGCGACTTCAACCTTGTGGATTAACAGTTGGTAGCTCTAAAAAAGCATCCAGAGGTGACCTAAGTTGCCTTCAACATCTCTGCTAATGTGCACTGACAACATCATTATGAGACGAACTTTATATCACACCAAAAACTTGATATTGTGCCTGCGAAAATATCTGCGCAACAAATTTCGATCTTTGTTTTTGCATTTTTTTATTTTTAACAGCTTAACTCCATCAGGCACTTGACCTAGTCCGTGGCTGGTAATAAAACACCGGGCAAAAAGACCTAAGATTAATTTTCGACAATAATAATAATAATGCCGGGCTGGCGGAGTGGGAGGTACCACCTCACTCTGCAAATACTAACTTCCGACGTCCACGCCTTGTGCAAACGGGTGACTCTATAAACGGGTACTACCAGCAAACGAGGAAAAGGGTGACCTATAAACGGTAAAACCTCTATGAACGAGTCAGACTATCGAGAGAGGGATATAGAGGTGACGAAGAGGGGACCTTCTCATGACAGTGTGCGCTCCCACTCTGAAGGATACAGCGTTAACACCAGAAGGCACTGCTGGGCCGCCAATAGGATGGGGCCCGAACCCGGCGTAGCCGACATGGGAGGCCGCCTCGCACATTGGTATAGCGAAAGCTAGAAATCTCGCCTCTTGCATTAGTGCGGACTGGCGATCGGATGGGTCCCTCATGCGGGAGGGGTTGGGGGGGCTCGGAACGCTTATTATAGTGGCTGTATACGTATAGTTGCTATTATATTCCGAGGCCACTGGACTGTCAGAGCGCTCTGGCATTGGGGAGGTTCAGGACGAGTCACTAGCCGCGCCAATCAAGATGAATACTCTGACCACCACACGACACTTACACACACAAAAAAAGCAGGTAAAGATGGAAAAAGCAAGGACATTTCGGAACAGTACGAGACGATGGACAACGGACGGATGGCTAAAGGGTGGCAGACCGGCAGGAATGGACCAGGGTTCCTTCAAGACGTAAGACGAAATGGGGGACAGCACTGCAGCCGAACAGAACAGATACAGATACACCAACTAGACGGCCAACGGACTTCACGGTGGAAAAACCGATGGTGACGACGCATGTACAACAAAAAGAAACAAAAAAGACACGACCCAGAAAGACTGCCCCTGATCAAAGAGGGGGGACCAGCATTGTCTTGGTCCGCCCAGCAGGTGGAAAACATACGCAGATGACGTCAAGGACGCACTGAAAAGGGAGACGGGACAAGACGTGGAGTTCAAGATACATATCTTCCGACCTAACAAGAGTGACATCTGTATGACAGTGTTTGAAGTGGACAAGATTACAGCAAATAAGATGGGTCAACTTCCGAGTCAGGGACAGACTGACAGCCACGAGATGCTGCAGGTATCTTAATAACGAACAGAGAAGAGCAGACTGCACAGGACCGGTCATAGGACAGTGTTGTTGGAAATGCGGCGAAACCTGCCATATCGGGAAAACTTGCCAGATTACGAAGCCGAAAAAATGAGTAACGCAGATGTGGAGCCGCTTAGCTGCTGATGTCACAAATAGCGAAAGAACGAGACGCGGACATACTGATACTGAGCGAACAACTATAGGACTTACGAAAACAAGACGGCTGGTTTTCGAACGCCTCTGGTACGTCGGCCATATGGGTGGAGGGGAAATCGGCGAGTGAAATACAGGCATCCAAAGGGGGGGGGGGGGTGATTTCGTGTGTGTAAGTGTGGACACCGTCACTTACGTTAGCGTATATTTGACTCCAAACTGCACGATGGCAGCATTTGAAGCAAAAGTCGGTAATCTGGAGGACGCACTCAGATACCTCTCGGGCGATCTCGACGTGGCGGGGTATCTGAATTTCAGGGCAATCGAGTGGGGCATAGCAACAACAGACAAACGAGGGAGGCTGCTTCTGGAGATGGCCGCAAGGCTCGATCTGGATGTTTCCAACCGAGGGACGACATGGACATACATACGACCGGGATTCGGGTACTAAATACCCGATGTGACAATGACTTCCGGCAGGATCTCGTCACGAACAAGAGGATGCCAGATGATCGAAAAATACCCAGCCAGCGACCACCAACATATTGTCTTTGAGGTGACGGATCAGGCAGCAATACAACGAAATGGACAGATAAGAAACAGGATCCCAAAATACTGGAACCTACGGAAATAAGACAAAGAACGCTTCGGAGAACTGTTAAGAGAAACGGCGGCACCCGCTGAAGCCATCCTGGCAGGACTAGACACGCGATAGAGAGAGCTAACTAAATGCATCGCCTACCAACAGGGGGTATATCTCGCATGACAGAAGGGAAGACCCGGCACTGATAGATTAGCAACGGAATACAAGACGGCACGAAAGGCCCCAACAGACTCAATGCGAGACTGCAAGAGACGATGCGCAAGACAGTTATGCGAAGAGCTGGAAGTGGACCCCTGGGGACTGAGTTACAAGATAGTGACCCTCAGAACTTAAAGACAGGAACACTATGAACACAATAATAGACCTACTCTCTCCGAACCAACCAGTGACGGACGACATAATGGAAGAACGAGAGACGACAGTGCCGGAGTTTTCCGAGGCGGAGCTGAACCAATCGGTGTTCACGCACAAGCCCCGTAAGGCACCATGCCGAGACTGCATGCGGGGAGAGATCCTCCGAAGGATCGCGGTGACATGCCCAGAACTTCTCCTGCACATGTATAACGTGGTCCTGCGGGCGAGTATCTTTCCCACAAGATGGAAGACGGCCAGACTGGTTCTCCTGCATAAAGGAAAAGGAGAGCCAAATAGCCCGTCTTCCTACAGACCCCTGAGTCTACTAGACACAGCGGGCAAACTGTACGAAGCGCTACTGAAACCGAGACTGACGGACGCGGTAACAACAAACGGAGGACTGGCAGAAAACCAGCACGGATTCCGAAAGGGCCGCTCGAAAAAAGGGGTAATACACTCAGAAAAAAACGCCTGTCTGCGGGCGAGGCGCTTTTGCTTCGGAGCGAGAACCCTAGTGCTTCTGGCGACACTGGACGTAAGAAACACCTTTGAAACCGCTAGGTGGAGGGACGTCCTGAAGGCACTCCAAACGTTTGAAGTTCCCCCATACCTGATGGGAGTGATGGGGGATTACCTACGAGACAAATGAATTAGGTACGAGATGACAGACGGCACGGAGACCAGACGGGTGATGGCAGGAGTCGCCCAGGTATCTATCCTGGGACCAGACTTCTGGAATATACTGTACGACCGATTACTGAGACTACAGATGCCAACAGGGGTAGAGCTCATCGCCTACGCCGATGACGTGGCAGTATTGATTACGGTGCATACCCCGAAACTGGCACAAATGGTACTGAACCGCTCGATGTTACGAATAAAAAGATGGATGACTAGACACGGACTGAGTCTGGCCCTGGCAAAGACGGAACTCAGAGAAGACGGGAAGCAGGTTTAACACCCTTATTCCAATGTCAGTTGGAGGTGTACAGATGCTGACTAGGAGGACGGTTAAGTATCTGGGATCAAACCTGGATACTAAGCTGACCTTCTGGCCACACATAGAAGAGACCGCCCGGAAAGCGTAAGAGAGGACTTTCGCTCTCAGCCTCCTGATGGCAAACATATTTGGACCAAGATAATGGGAAGGACGACTACTAATGTCTACGACCCCCTTGATCATACTTTACGGGTCGGAGGTGTGGGCTGACGCGCTGGAGGTCAAGAAATATTGCAAACGGCTGAAAAACGTGCAAAAACAGGGGGCATTGAGGATCTCTTGCGCCTACGGAACGGTCCCGGACGAGACCGCCCTCGTGGTGGCGGGCGTGTTCCCAATAGACCTTCTTGTCAGAGAACGGAAGCGTGTATACGAACGGAACGCAGACGTAACGAGGACAGATGGCGTGACAGAGGAAAGGAAGAGGACGATGACGATGACGGACTGGAACAAACGATGGAGGACGGACTCAGCCTGTGCATGGACGAGACGGCTTATTGACGAACTGAGGCCGTGGACGGAAAGAGAGTTTGGGGAAGTGAATTTCTTCCTGACCCAGATTCCTACCAACCAAGGGTACTTCAGGAAATTCCTACACGACCAAAGTAGAGTAAACATACGGCGGACGCGAACGAGACAACGCAATGCACACATTCTTCGAGTGTAGTCATTGGAATACAGAGAGACAACGACTGAAGACGAAAATACGCAGCATCACGCCGGAAAACATCGTGGTAAAGATGTTGCGAAACAAGGAAAACGGGACTTCATGACGATTAAATTGGAATTTTTCAAAAAATAGTTCATTAATGACAAAATTAGAGGAATAAAGTTATAAAAATTACATAAAGAATACCTGCAATATGTTTTCTTACATATTGTACGTTATTTGTTGAGATTCAAAGGAAACAGCCATTACGTGCAGTTATTGTTAAGGATTTTTGAATATCTTTTTCTTGGTTTTTATTTTTTAGATGTAAATATTGAAAAGGAGAAGGTGCATTCCTCATTTAATGCAATAAAAATAAATTAACAGCAAAATAAGAAAATATGAATAAATTAGTTGTAAGTTTCAGGTATTGGATAACATTTTTTGGGGACGTGATCAACAAATTTGTAACCAGCGCAAAAAGCTGGCCCAAATTGATAATTTAAACCTTTCTACGTCCATTAGTTGCTGAGATATGGTAATATTTTTGAGTTTGAACGCGTGAATTCAATTTCTAGCGCGAGAGCTAGGCGATGCGACGCGACGTCAGTAGGTTTCCCCACTCTGTCGCCGCAGAGCGGACCGTTTCGAGACCTCTAATCGGTCACGATTATCTGCCATACAATTGGAATGCACTGAACCGTAAATTTTTAGTCGATAAGTGCAACTTACAATATGTACTTGGGCTAAACTTGAGACTTGTATGTCAACAATGGCCTGAGCAGTAATTTTTTGAAGAGAAAACACCATCTCCCTCCCACTTCCACTCAAATAACGCTCATACACCATGTTCATAATATCATCTACCCTTGGATTATCGGGACACCTACACCAGCAGTATTAGATGAGATAATAGGTTTTCATCGGCAGAGACTTGGTCTTCTTAATGCCAGACTACGTCGATACAACAAGAGTAGTGCAAGAAGGCAGCGAAATCGAGGTCTTCCAGGAAGATGAAAGGAAGTTCTATCGTGAACTGGATAAGGATCAGAACATGCAGCTGAACACTGAAGCCCCTCAATTGGGAGCCATGACCGACTACTGGTCAAGTATTTGGGGCAAAAATAACAGAAGCAATTAAGACGCTGCGTGGTTCCAACTAGAAAAGGAATGGGCAGGAGAGAACCCCGAAATGGAGCCTACCATATCATAGACTCAGACGTTTCAGCGGTTTTGGCAAGATCCAGTAATTAGAAATTTCCAGGTCTGGACATGATGCACAACTTCTGGTACAAGTAACTTACAAGTATGCACACTGCATTCACGAGGTGTTTCCAAAAGGTCATCGAACATCCTGATCTAATGCCGAACTTCATGCTCGAAGGAATCACGTATGTGCTGCCCGAAAAATCAGACGCTCGGAGTTCATCTGAATTCCGACCAATCGCCTGTCTCTCAACGATTTATAAGTGCCTCACAGCGGTCATCGCAGATGAAGTCTACCATCATTGTGATGAGGATAACATCCTTACCGAAGAACAAAAAAGATGTTGCAAGAACTCACGGGGTAGTAAAGATCTAGTTACCATTGACGGTGTAGCCATGACGCAAGCTAGGAAAGATGAAAGAAACTAGCACATGGCTTACATTGACTACAAGCAAGCGTTCCCTTCGGTACTACATGACTATTTGGTTAAAGTTTTGAAAATATGCAAGATCTGCCCACGCATCATTTATCTTTTAGGTCGAGCGATGATGCTTTGGGGATTGAAAATCAAGTACTTTGATCATGGGCAACCAAGAACAACGAGACCGATTCGCAACACGACGCGTATCTTTCAAGGGGAATCCTTTAGTGCATTATGGTTCTGTTAAGCGATGATTCTTTTGCGCCAAACTCTAAATAGCATGTCTCATGGATTTGGAATTCATGATGATGAGGATGGTCATGTACTAACTCATTATTGGAATATTTGTTTATACCCTCTCCCTGTTACGGGTTTTGAGAGTTTCGGCATAACCTTCTCTCTAGTCCTTTGCAAACCCTCACCACTAACTCAGGGGTGAGGAGGACCTACAGTTTACGTTGGGTTCTGAACCACCAAGAGCAACAGCTACTTAATACTTGGAGAACCTGAAGAACTCTAGAGGTACCGGGCTCACGACTCTCCG
>WSXT02109859.1:0-11221 GCA_011762715.2 Neuroterus valhalla
TATCACTCATCCCACGGTCGTGAGACGTGGCCATGGGTGTATTTAGCCGCGGTTCGATTCTGTAACAGTACAAAAGGGGTTGAGATATTAATATTCTGTAGAATTATCTTGAATTTTTGTAGAATTCTCTAAAAATCGGAAAAAAATTCTCTCAAATTTCGTGAAAGGCTCGTGGACACTGCTGAATTTTGTAGAAGTCTCTCAAATTCTAGAAGTTTTACAAAAACCTGTAGAATTATTCTAAATTCTTGTGGAATTCCCCAAAAATCTGTGAAATTCTTCCGAATGCTGTAATAAGGCTCGCAAACACTATTAAATTCTTCATAAATCTATCGAACTCATGAAGTTCTGGAAAAATCTTAAGAATTTTTCTCAATTCTTTTGGAATTCTCTAGAAATCTCAGAAATTCTCTTGAACTCTTTAAGAGGCTTGTGAATACTGTTAAATTTTGTAGTTGCTGTGGAATCTGTGTAATCCCGTGAACTCTTGTGGAACTCTCCAGAAACCTGTAACATTCTCTTGGATTCTTTGATAATTCTCTATAAATATGTAAAATACCCGTAAGTTTTCTAGAATTCCCTAGTATGGAATTCTCTTCAATTCTGTAGGCGACTCGTAAATTCTGTTGAATTCTGTTTATGTCCCTCCTGTGTCATAGAATTTTCCGATTATCCGTGAAATTCTCTTCGATTCTGGTAGAATTCTTTAGAAATATGTAAAATACTCAATTATTTCCTAGACTTCCTCAAAAATCATTCGATTCCTGCAGGAGTCCCTTCAGTTTCAGAGAATTTCCCGAAAATCTGTAGAATTCACGTGAACCCTTTGGAAGTCTCTAGAAATCTGTGGAATTCTCGTAAAATCTTAGAGAATTCTCTAAAAATATGTAAGATATTCGTAATTTTACTAAGATACCCTAGTGATACACGTAATTCTCTTAAATTTTTTAGACGATACGTAAATACTGTTGAATTCTGTTTCTGCTCACGGAAATTCCACAGATTTTCAGAAAAATCTTCGAAACTGAAGGGCCTTCACAAAAATCGGAAGATTCTCCAAGAAGTCTAGGAAATTCATGAGTATTTTACATATTTCTAAAGAATTCTACAACAATTGAAGGAAATTCCACGGGTGATCAGGGAATTCTATGAAACCGGAGGGACTCTCACAAAATCCAATACTATTTACAAATCTTCTACAGGATTCAAGAGGATCACATACATTCCTAGAGAATCGACGAGTATTTCACATATTTCCAGAGGATTCTCCAAGAATCCAAGAGAATCCTACAGAGAATTCCAAAAGAATTCAAAAGAATTCTACATATTTTTGAAAGACTTCTAGAATTTTAGAGACTTCTACAAAATTCATCAGTGTCCACGAGCCTTCTACAGAATTTGAGAGAATTTTTTTCAGATTTCTAGAGTATTCTACAAGAATTAAGATTATTCTACAGAATATAAATGTCTCAACCGCTTTTATACTGTTACAGAATCAAACATTTTGGGAAAAGATATTTGCTCCAATTTTTGTACATTGCTGAAGTGGGTAATTGCACCAGTCACTCACAACCTACTGCAAAAGTAAACGAATTAGAAATTATGCGAACTGAACTTGTTTACGCACACACTCTCGGATATCTAACTCGTGCTTCTGGTTGGTTAATGTTTATTCTTAATAACTTGATAATTATTAACTTGACAAAAAAACTTTGTTGTTATTTACGACTCCATTTTCTTTCAATCCAAAAATATGAAAATTTTTTTCAATGTTCGTCCAATCGTCAAAATGAATTCATATAAACTTAACTTTTTTATATTAAAATTTGCTATTGAAATTTTTCATGGATATTGGAAAAGAACTACGTTACAAAAACTTTTTCATTCGATTTATTAATTAATTATAATCATTCATTTATTTTTATTATTATTTATCATTTATTATTATTATTATTATTTGATCGATTAATTTTATTTGCAAGATGAATTTATACAAACAAGATAATTTTTCAGAATAAAATATACTATTGAAATTTTTCTCATCAGATGTATATCAGTGATAGACTTATCCCATTACATTTTCGAATTTGTAACATTGTTCTATACCAATATTCATTACAGTGTAATACCACGAAACCTTTACTATCAAAAACGAATATACATCTGTTGAGAAAAATTTTAATAGTATATTTTAATCTGAAAAATTATCTTGTTTGAATGAATTCATCTTGCAAATAAAATTGATCGTTCAAATAATAATAATAAATGACAATGAATAATAATGAAAATAAATAAATGATAATAATTAATAATACAATCAAAATTTTTGTAACATTGTTCTTTCCCAATATCCATTAAAAATTTCAATAGCATATTTTAATATAAGAATGTTGAGTTTATATGAATTCATTTTGACGATTGGACGAACGGGACGATTCCGCAATAAATTACACAATTAAATTACTTAAATAATTAATACTAGATCTATGATTCATGAATTCTACCTTTCTATGTTTATATGTTACCTTTCTATATTTTTAAAATATACAGTACAATATCGTAGTATTGTTAGGTCAGTGTTATGACTGTAGGTACTACATGGCCACAGTATGTATAGACATCTAGTATAGCACACACACACACACACACACACACACACACACACATTTATTCCATATGGTTGATGTTCTATGAGTATACTTTAACTTCTTTGGAATCAGTCATTCAGTGTAACCAGAAATTTTTTTTTTGGATTTGTCAAATATGTCTGTGGCACAAGGGGATTTCTAACCTGACATGAAAAAATCTGAAAAAGTGAAGATACTTGTCTGTGCATGACTATAATATCTGCGTATCCTCATAAAATTCTCACCTTTTCTTGATATTTAGTTCTTGCGTACTCGACAGGCCATCCAAGCTTCTTAACCGCTACACTAATTTCTTGTTTTGTATAGTAAATTACATCCTCGATTTCACGTTGAGCATTTTCCAATTTAATTAGAACATATCTCTGAAAATGTTACAAAAGCTGAGAATTAGAAGTATTTAAATTCGGAGAAATTTGAATATATCTATGATAATATCCTTCAAAATTTAAGACTGGGCTTTAGGAACAAAATGGTTTTTCTTAAATTTTTAGATTTTTAAATGGTTATGACATGTTCCAAGGAAATAGTGGTGAAAAATCGAGTCGCATAAAATAAACCTGAAAATCTACTTTCTGGAATGAGCTCCAATACATTAAAAATGTTCTTCTAGATATTAAATTATAATACGAAACATAGAAACCTTCGCAAGATGAAAATTGATTGACGCCCAACTGAGCTAATTTCTTCGTGTGTAAGCCTTTACATTTTTTATGATAATTCAAGAACCAGTGAATATTGTTAAATGCGTTTAGGCTCACTTTGAAGCTGAGATTTCATATGCGACTTCGGACTATTTACCACTATTTTCCTGGCAAATTTTCAATTTCTTCTTTGCAGGTTTCCTTATACTTCTGAACAATTGGCGAGGGATAGTCCTAAAGGACAAACCCCTAAGCTAAGGCATAAACACCCGTGCTGAAGGCTGCGTGTCCCCTGGGGATGGTGTCGTAAACAGTGTCTCTAGGATACCAAGTCATCTCCTAGAGTATACACTACACTACACAACTATGGAAACTCAAAACACATATCCAGTTGTAAATGTGGTTCACAATGATCGAACGCGCAGTCTCAACAGACGATGGCGCTTTTAGAATAAGGAGACACATTAACATTCACGTTCCTCTCAAGCCCCATGATTTGGCTGAAATGGATGCTACCCTTTGTGAGGATCTCTCGGAGGATCGTGACCTTTAGACCATCACTTGTTCAGTTTAGGGTACGGCGAGAGCTTCGGCTGATTCAAATCGAAGGTCCAAACCAACGACTGATAAGAAGACTAAAAAGCGCTCGCATCAACTAAACAAGAAGATTTACTGAGCATGACAAAACGCGTCTCGTATGCAGTTTGTGTTGACTATATGCAATCCGGTAAGCCTTTTACGGCAAAGGTCCGAAAGTTAGCTCTTAAAATAGGGATCCATCATCACACATTGAAAATGTCAAAGCTGATGACCATCAAGCAGCACATTGTTGACGAAATACGATTACTATCTGACGCAAGGAGGAGAATTAGAGAGAGGGAGGGATGGGCCAGGGATAATCAAAAGTTTCTCGCTGACCCATCGCGCCTCTTTAGCGATCCACCGATTTTTGTCGAAAAACACGGAAGTCTGAAGAAGTCGAGAAATTTCGGAGAGATTTACGAAATAAAACATCCATTGAAAGGAGGCACAAGGAACATCTTACGTTTCAAGGAGCTATGTAATAACCGAGGGGCTATTCACTCTCGAATAACATTTAGGCTAGTAAAGGATTTCAAACGATTTCTGTGTTTGGAATGGTTAAAGTTTGTTAGGTCTGCTTAAATCAACACTCTGATGAGTCACACGAGATTCGAACGCTGCCCGGATTCTCGTTCTTATTGCCTCTTATGCATGATTATTTGGCGTTATTCTTACTATACCGTGCTACTCAGTAAAGTATATAGGGATTTCCTTACTTAAATCTGATTTTTTAACTTGAATAAACTCTCTAGCTTACTGATTCTTATCGAATCTTATTTTTTTTAATTTCTCATTATCTGGCGTTACATATAAGAGGTTTAAGAAGATTTCAAGCTTAGGATTAGTTAAATTCGAGAGTGAACAGCCCCTCGGTAATAACCTCATAATATTCGAGAAAGAATGCCCACCAATCACCGCTGAAGAGGTAAAGAAAGCATTAAGGGGCACGGAGAACTTCTCCGCTGCTTGTCCAGATTGCATCAAGAACTTATGGTAGAAGAATCACACTTCTTCACACCAACATCTGGCCCGCATATTTACCTCATATAAGTCGGAGATCCCTATTCCACAGTGATTGGTCTCAGGACGAACTGTTCTCCTACCGAAGAAAGGCAACTTGTCTACTCCAAAGAACTACAGGCCAATAACTTGTCTGAACACGTTGTATAATGTTTTTACATATTTCCTTAATGACAGGTTTGTTCATCCACATATAGTGGGATGCATAGAGAGAAGAATGACATTTGGAAAACCAGATTTACTATTCCTTCTGAAAAACATAGTGTTACAACTAGCAGCGTCACCTTCCACAAGGGTGTCTTCCAGGGTGACACAATGAGCCCTCTCATCTTCTGCATCACACTTTCGCCATTGTCCCTCGCACTTCGCGATTCTCATGGGTACCTCTGCAGAAACACTAATGTTCGTGAGCATAAGATCGCTCATATATTTTATACGGATGACTTGAAGATCGAGGTTTCTGGAGAAAAACATCTCAAGGATGCTCAAAGTGTCGCCGAGGAGTACACACGGGAAATCGGTATGGACTTTGGATTGCATGAGTGTGCCAAGATTCATCTGAAAAATGGACGTATCGCAGGTGCAAATAACTATCCTGAGGGTGTGGATGGAAGTGTTATTAGACACTTTAGCGCTGAAGATACCAACATCAGTAGAAGAGGTTCTCTGAAGCAGATACAAACACCTCCTTCGACGGATTTTGTCACCCAACCTGTCGTTGTTGAACAAGATAGCTGCGACTAACCTGCTTGCCGTTCCGTATCTACTCTATTCGTTTGGGGTAGTTTTATGGATGAAGAACGAGTCCAAGGCCCTCGACATCACAACGCTTAAGATGATTCATATGAAGAAAAGCTTAAATATCAACTCATCCGTTCCGCGCTTATTTATAGCACGCCGTGAAGGCGGACGCGTATTTCTGTATCTCCAATATCTTTAAACCCGAATTATTCTGAGCACGGCCTACAACATGGAGACAAGGTGATGCACGGAATGTTCTACAAAATTGTAATAGATCAATCCTTGTCACGTAAGTCAACGTTTTATTTCCTCCAATCATCTGGACTTTACTCAGATACAGAAAATTTCTTTTTCGCGTGTACGGACGACGCTGTGATTTTCACCTTAGCATACCGTCGATACATATTACGTCAAGGAGTTCCCAGCGATAGGTGCAGGACGCTCCAAAAACTCCCTGAGCACCTATGGCATATACTGTCGGATTGTCCTATTCACGCAGGAACGACGTATATGTACAGAAACAATGCGCCCTTAAGAGTGATCTACTTCGATATTTGTCGCTCTTAAAGCGATGGCCGCGCCCCTTCCTATCGAACGCTCCAAGGGGGATAGTCAATTGTTGAGAACGAGGAGTGCCGACTTTACTAGAACTACAAGTTCTCGACAATAGCCCCTATCCAACACAGAAGACCTGACATGGTGCTCCTTAGCAAATGTGAACGAACTATTTTCATGATCGAATTCTCAGCTCTGGCCGACTACAACATCACAGGCAAGAAATCCGCTGAAAATCATTTACTCACCATCTGTACTCTTGGAGGTGCGACGCCCCCACTGCTTAGTAACCTTAGAGACATACCCGTGTGCCAGAAGTATGCCATGGAACTGGCCGGATGGATGCAGAGAGCGGTCATACTTGGGACGCTCCGTGTCCTTAAGACACACGAGGGTTTCGCCGGCACTTCATTGTGATTTCGTTGTGCATGGTATCACTAATCTCACGGTCATGAGACGTGACCATAGCTATAGTTTCCCGCACTTCTACTGGGAGCTTGTGTTATTTATTGAATGGCAGTTGGTCCAAGGAGGACCCTGCGGTCGTTGTTCAACCAATGTTTTATATTTATATATATGCAAGCCCCGGTGGCCAGTGGCAGTCCCGAGGATATTGAGAAGGGCAAGACACACGCACCTGCAACTTCAGGAGAGCAAAAAACGCAGGCGAAGAACAATGGTGATTTGCAAAAACTTCAGGAGAAGTACGATCCCTGCATAAAACTGGGGCTACTCCCTCTTGGAAATAAACTCCAGGAACTGGAAAGCGCTGGGAGCTGAGGGAGCTGAAAGCAACAAGGAATCTGCTACGAGCTGTAGAGCTAGGGCATATCGCACTAGCTCCGGGTATTGGGCAACCGGGACAAGCGATCCGGAATCCCGTGATTAAGATACCTATTACGGATACGAAAATAAAGAGGATTCTATCCAGAACGTCTAGCCCTAGCGGAAAAGAATCCTCAAGCCTTTTCAAGAGAACTCAGGCGGGGAGCACATCTACTCAGTGGGTAGACGTTGTGAGACGTAAAAAGAAGGAGAAGAAGAGTCCTACTGTCAGTGCGGGTCCCAGTATCAGCAAGAAGGAGAGGGTGGAATGAAGAAGGTCCACACCGGAAGCTGCCTTAATCAGGCCTGCTGCGAGACGCAGCTTTGCTGACATTGTTGAAGACATACGGGTTAAAGTGAAACCGCAGGAGATAAAGGTTAAGATCAAGGCTATCAAGAATACCCGGCAAGGAGATATCGTCTTCGAGTTATCACGTATGCCATTAAAGAAACCGGAAAGACGTGCGAAGATTAAAATTTGAGATTTAAATGAGACAACTGGCATGGAAGAAGTCAGCTTGGCACTGAAATCTGTACTTGGAGATGAGTCAAAGGTAAGTGAGACCATAAATATAACGAGAACGGACTTCCCAGGAAGCCTAATGGCTTTCACGGAGCAAGGAAGTCAGATGCTGTTAGAGTAGGCTGTAGAGGGCTACAACAAGATAAGGTGGGTCGGCTACAACAAGATAAGGTGGGTCAGCTTCAGGGTATGCCTCAAAGTGAGGGCTAAGCGCTGCTACTGCTGTTTTGGTTATAGCTATCTTGCGGACGAAGGAGTCGTTAGAAGGCGACTGGTTTCCTGACACAAGCAACACTGTGGCTATATGAGTTATTAACAACTCGAAATTCCCAGTACAGAAACATAAGAGGCGATTCGATAGATTCTTTCAGGTCTGAAGCGGTACAGACACCATCGTCTGCTGTCATCTCTCGCCCAATCAGGGAAAAGCAATCTCTCGGAGAAAGATAAAGGAGATAGAAGATTTCCACTCCAACCTTGACAGTGATGTGATTATAGCGGGGGACATCAACGCCAAATAGTAAATGCAACTAATCTCTTCAACATGTGGAATGACAACGAGGCCAAGTGTTATCAATATGCTGCAGAGGACAATGCGTGCCTGCTGAGAGGGAGCAGGAGGGACGCGAGGTTGAGAAGGGCAAGCAGCCATACTCCAGCAGGACGCTAAAGCACGGCGTATTGGCCTTACCCCCAGGGCTCTGAAGTTATGGGGAAACGGCACTATCCAACACCGAAATGGGTGTCTAATAGAAGATCCCCCCTCCTACCAGAAAAAATATGTACCCTTCTCTATTTAATATTTACACCTCCGATCTTGGTAGCAGCCTTCGACATTGCAAGTATCACAAATTTACTGACGACTTCAAACTTCACCCTTCCAGGTTTATCTCTACACTAAAGAATTTACTTCAACGGGCACAGGAGAATATAGATTTGGTGGTGCACTGGGCCTCGAATAGTAGTCTTACTCTCGACCCTGCTATAGCAATGGCTATTATTATCGGAACAACTTCCTTTCCATATCTTGAAACAATTGCAACCCTGCCTTCTATCCCTGTTGACGGACGTTGCATTCACCTTATGGAATCAGTGAAAGATCTAGGTTATATGCTTAATCGCACTCTTTCCTGGAACAAACAAGTTTCACAGATATCTAGGAAAACCTTTAATTCTCCAGCAGCCAAATATGAACAAAGACTCATTTTCTACTCCAACACGTATTATGACAAGCTCGATGCTAAGCTTGAGCGTTCACTCTGTTGTGCACGTGTGGTAACTTTGATACAAATTATTACTGCGATATAATTTACTTCCGTAAAATTTACGGAGTTTAATTTAGTCCATCGACATTCACTTTCAAATTTGTGAGGTCCTATCAGTTTCCTTGACTGTCAGAATTCAAATTGTAATATTTTCTACTTTTAAAACTATTTGGTTACAAGCTTACATCGTTGCAAACGAAATAGAGCCTCTCCTGGACATGGTCAGGAATCACAAAATGATTGGCAAATATGCGTTCCTTCACAAAGCCGCGGATCAGGTGACTTTGTTTCCTGGTCTGAAACGACATATGAAGAGTAAGGGGTGCAAAACTCAGCGTTGATAAAATGCGCGAAAACTTACACAGAAATGTCCTTAACCACTCCTTGTCACCAGTTTCCTGAAATAATACGGTGCGTAGTCACTTTTCACGTCAAGAAGTTCCCAGCAATGAAAATTTTACCTAAGAGATCGTATTGAGCGTGAACGACCGTGTCATAAGATGAATGGTACATGGGTAAGGTTTTATAGACTACCATGCTCCCTGCTGAGCAAAAATCACGACATCTCCATCACCTCTGAGCAAGAGTGGGGAAAGCGCAACACATGCTCCCACCGAGTTTTTTCCTCGCTGAACAGGTCTGCCCTGAAGTATGCAGTCTTACCCTCGCGTGCTCGTAGGCGCTCGTAGAAACAACTATGACGACACTAATCGCAGTTGTTAAAGCGGGTCAAAACGATTGAACGCGCAGAGCACCCGACAATGGGTCGTTTCTGAAACGCGGGTGATTTCCACCCTTGCAGACGTTCTGCACTTACCGCTTTCTTATTTTTACAACAAATGTATCGCGTTAATCGTACGACGAAGGTGAACATTATTGTCGTTTCCGAGTTTTTAGTACTAAAAACACTCCACTTTGATATGATATCTATACTTCGAAATGATATCCATTTTCACCTATTCCTCATGATTTTCGTTCTGTTTGTAATCAGTAATAAAATGAAAAATCCTAGTAGAACGTTACGAAGGTGCATGCGAAACGTTTCGTGTTATTGATACAAAGATTGCTGACCGACTCAGAGCTCGTCAGGCTGCAATAATTTTAATGGAAGCACGATGGTGGACCGGCGATAATTATGACCATCATGTTGAATAGGCAGATCAACTCAGGAATGACGTGCTGGATTGTTACCATGTCATCATTATCCTTGATCGAAAAGGCGTGACTAACCACGTCGAAGACTGTTTCCTTGGTACCAGGGGTTAGTGTCTTAAACAGCGTCTCTAGGATTTAAGGTTGCCTCCAGAATTATTCAGAATCCACCCCCGCATATGGGGCTCTGCGAGGGTGGACCGTTCACTTCCCTAGGTACTCTTGGGACCTGAATTGAAGTCTAATTTTTTCGAAAATAGTTTGTGTAAGGAGTTATCCAACCTTGAGTCTAATGCGATCGACGAACTGGACAAGAGTCACATGCTGGAGGCATTTTGAGACATAAAAACGTTATGGAGAAATTGTGAGCATGAGAAGACATATATGAAAGAGCTAGGAGACCATCCTTCCCAAAACGAATGATTTCTGCCAGGCAAAAAAGCGTATGTTCCTCGATATCATTAATGCAGTGGCTCAAGCAAAGTGCGAGCTAAAGTATACAGGGTGTCCCGAAACCGTCCCATGCGAGTTATATCACCATATTAGGCGGAAAAAACCGATTAATTGAAGTGTCGGAACAACCTGTCTATGATGCTTAGATTAAGAGCGAATTAATAATAACATTCAGCCAATCAGAGCTCATGAAACCGTTGTGTTCCACTCTTTCGGCAAAATGTTATTGAAAAGGAGGAGTTTGGACACCATGTGCTGCAAGAAATATCGGGAAAAAAGTATCAATATCCACGATTTCCCTATAGCCCTTAGTCGCCCTCTAAGCGCTTCCTTTAATACAATAAGGCAATAAAATCATTTTCTCTAGAAGGCTCACTCTGGAGTCTGGACCGAAAGACATGGAACACGTGTACCACATTATGCCGAGTCTTAACAAGTCAAAAAAAAATGCGAGACAAATTTGAAAGCAAGCGGCACAGTGAATATATACGGTAGGGTTATTTTGAAGAAAGGCGTTGGAGATGAATCTTGATTGGCAGTTCAAGGACGTTTCATTTCCTTGATTGAGAGTAAAAATACTGCATTATGCTCGCACTTTACAGACGCTCGGCCACTTCGAGCTTCGTCAGGTAAAAAAGAATTTGACAGATCGATTCTTCCTTGCAACTTACATAATTTTCACTCATTTTTCCCTATTTATTATGTCCCAAACCTTTCCTTCCTTCACCGCTTTCTCTATCTCCTCCATGTATCTTTCCTTCTCCCTTTGCCTCTTGTCTTTCAGCAATCCCTCATACTCTCGCTTTCTCCTATTGT
>WSXT02109870.1:0-11221 GCA_011762715.2 Neuroterus valhalla
GCGCAGGAATAACACGAAATATTGCATTTATTTTCTTAATTCAGAGTATATTCGGAAGTGACTTGCCCCTCGGTTGAACTATTTTGTTGAACATGCCTTTTTCTTGTCGAAGATGATTCATTTGATTTAAAATTTTATTTCTCCGATGGAGAATTAAACTATTTAATTGTAAACTAAATGTTTTTTGCGGGTCTAGAAATTGATTTTTTTACGAAGAATGTACTTTTAATAGATTTTTAGTATTATATATTATTAAATAGGTATTATTATTATTATATTTTCAATTCAAAATCGATATTTCCTTTTTGAACTGCATATAATTTGTTGATGAATTGTTTCAATTTTTGTTGTAGAAAGTTAACCTTCTTGGTTGAAAATCCATTCTTTTTGGTTGAAAATGCCACTCCATGGTTGCGAATAATCCTATTTTGGCTAAGAATTCAACCATTTTGTTACCAATTCGTCTTGTTTGATTGAAGATTTATCTGTTTGCTTGGAATCAATTATAGTTTGAATATTCGTTTTTATGGTCCTTTTGGTGAAGAAATTATCTTCTTCCTTGAAAATCGGTATTCTTTGGTTAAAATTGCAACAGTTGGTTGAACATAATTTTATTTTTTATTTACCTAGATGGTATATTTCTATCTACTGATTTGTTTTGGTCGGGGATCAAACAACTTTTTGTTAAATTCGTCTTTTTAGCTAGAAAATTTGTTTGGTATTGATTTATTTCTTTTTGAGAAATCATATTTTTGAATAAGACATTTATCTGTTTTGTAGGTGATTCGTCTTTCTTTCTTTGAAACTCCACAATTCTATTTAAATAATGTTTTTGGTGGGAAATTCGTTTTTTTTGGTGGGACACTGTCCTTCATGGTAATAGAGAATTATTTTGTTGTTGTTGAAAATTTTAATTTTCCATTATAGGGTTGAACCACTTTGTTGAAATTCATTTTTTTAGGATTTACCATTTTGACCTGAGAATTTAACAATAATATGTTAAAAATTCATCGTTCTTTCATAAATTGGAAATTTCAATATTTAATAGCAAAATCGTCTTATTTGTGGATATTATTCTTGTTTTTAGAAAAATCATCTATTTGGTTGACGATTTACTCATCAAAACTTTAGTATTTTTTTGTTTTTTTTTGCGATACTTGAAAATAAGTTTTTGTTTTTTTTTTTAAAATGACATTGTCAGCACGAAATTTAAAAATGAATATTTGCTCAAAAACTTTTCTTCTAGCTCTTGTTGAAAATTCTTTCCTCTTGATTGAAAATCAAATTAATTGTCAAAAATATATTTATGGTGGTTTGAAACTTTTTTATTTAATCAACTCATTAGCTGGAAAATTAAACTGTTTTCTTGGAAATTCTTATTTTTGAGTAGAAAATATCAATCCTCTTTTGATGGAAAATTAATCTTCTTGGTGGAAAGTTTATCTTTTCAGGTCGGAAATTGAGCTATTTGGTTGGAAATCAAACCATGATTTTATTTTGATGGAACTTGAAATATTTTGTAGAAAATTCTTTTTTCCAGTAGAAATTAAATTTATTGTCGAAAATTATCCATTCTTGTTGGTTGTAAATTCAACTTCTTTTTAAAAAAATCGACTTTTAGTTCCAAAACTCAACTGCTGTGTTGGAAATTCGTCCTTTTGAGTAAAAATTCAATGTTCTTTTTCGAAAATTCAAATATTCGGTTGAAAATACTTGTTTTAATGGAAAATAGATCTTTTTGATGGAAATTTTATTATTTTGTATAGATCTTTTTTTTCTTATACTGGAAATTAAATTTATTGTCGAAAATTATCCATCTATGCTGGTTGGAAATTCAACTTCTTTAAAAATCGACTCTTTAGTTCAGAAACTCAACTGCTGTGTTGGAAATTCGACCCTTTGAGTAGAAATTGGACCTTTTCTTCGAAAATTGAACTATTCTGTTGAAAGATCTTGTTTTGATGGGAAATACATCTTCTTGGTGGATAGTTAATTTTTTTAGGTTAAAAATCAGTCTGTTTGTTAGAACTTTTATTATTTTGTTAGAAATCCATCTTTCTTGATCAGAAGTTAAATTCATTGTCGCAAAATATTCATCCATGCTGGTTGAAAATTTAACTTCTTTAAAAATCGACTTTTTAGTTCAGAAACTCAACTGCTGTGTTGGAAATTCGCCCCTTTGAGTAGAAATTTAACCCTTTTTTCGAAAATTGAACTATTCTGTTGAAAGATCTTGTTTTGATGGGAAATACATCTTCTTGGTGGATAGTTAATCTTTTTAGGTTAAAAATTAGGCTGTTCGTTAGAACTTCAATTATTTTGTTAGGAATCCATCTTTCTTGATCAGAAGTTAAATTCATTGTCGCAAATTTAGCTACACTGGTTGTACTCGGCAATTAACTTTTTTCTCTAAAGTTCGACTTTCCAGCTTGATTAACTAAACTGTTGGTTTGAAATGCATCTTTTAGAGTAAAAAACGCAATTCTCTTTGTTGAAAATTCAACAATTTTGTTTGAAAATTCCTCTCTTGATGGAATATCATTTCCTTTGTGGTGAAGAGTTTATTTTCGTCTCGATGTTTGTACACTCAGAAAAATATTTTTTGTGAATTCAGAAACCGCTTCTACTACATAATGTTTTTCATTTCATTTTAAATAACCACAAAATAATGGAAATCATTTAGGAATAAACAGAAATCTTAATTGGAACAAATAACCATTTTTCTAAACCAAAGAACGATGTACTCTGAATCACCGAAATTTCTTTTATTCAAAAAAACTTTTCTTTGACTGACAGCTATTAAATTTTGTTTTTCAATTCAAAGAGTTAAAAAATTCAGCTATTAGGTTAAAAATTTCACTAATTGTTTGGAACTTTAGATATGTTGTTGAAAATGCAATCATTTTTTTAGAGACATCTCTTTTGCTCGTAAATTCAACTGTTTTGTATCAAATTCATCCTTTTAGATTCATAATTTACGTTTTATGGTAGAAAAATTGTTGGTGAAAATGCGACTGTTTTTGAATGAATTTTAGTCTCTCTTGATAAACAATTTGATCGTTTGGTTAGAAAATCGTCTCTGTTGGTTGATAATCAAATTCATTGCCTAAAAATCCGAGTATTTTGTTGAATAGATCTTCTCCAGTCGTGATTATGACATTATTCTAGGAAGTTTTTCCTCTCAGATAAAAAAGTTATCTCCTTTGGTTGAAACATCATATTTTTTTTTGTTAGAAATAAACTTTTTTGTTGAAAATCAAACTCCTGCCCCTGCTGATCCCTGTCTAATTTTATTCTCCCAGCCATATTATATTAAAACATGGAAAGTGAGGTTATGGTTCTGAAAATGCTAAAGCAGCTGTATTCTTTTTCAATACACTTATGTTGTCAATAAAAATCTACTCAACTCTTTTCATGATAAAACAATACGACAGGATAAAACGTCGTTTGTATAACACTTAAGCGTCATTAACGAGAAGAATCAAGACAAAAATCCGTTTGAGTTGTTCGATTAAAATCTTAAGTAAATCTTAAGGACTAAAGGAGGGATTGTAATCCGTTCACGAGCACTTCACATTTATTTTTAACACTTCTTCGACTCGGTGTTTCTTTGAAACTTATAATTAACTAAGGTACATTAACGCAAATCTTCCAAATCGCTCCACGTGGCTTTACTACGTGTTCTCTTTCTCAAGTTGCTTTTCCTGCAAAACAATTGACTGATTCGATTAAAGACATTCGAGATAAGCGCGGTAAATTCAAACATGAACAGATACAAAAGATAACAATACCAACTTGATAATTGAATTTTTCATATATTACTTAAATGTAAATATTTTAATTAGAATTTAACAAATTATTTGAATTACCTTAACGCATTTTGTTTGTTGTCTTCATTTCTTCACACTGTAAATTCATTCGGTAATACTGCAGAAACACGGCTTTTCCGAATTTCCTCTTTTTATTTTCAGTTTTTAATATAAAACCTCTAATTAATAATAGAAAACATGAACCAGTTGGGGTAAGCGAGATGATTATGTTTTCTTCAATATTTTTTCGTTTTCAAGGGCTGTCCTAAACTTGGAAAAGCGGTCGGGTGGGGACGTGTACAAATTACGTGAGGCATTTAAGGGGGGGGGGGCAGAACAATCTTACGCCTATGTCAAGTTACATATACTTACCATAGAAAAAGCCTTACGTAAGGGGGTGGGGGTTCGAAATACAAAAAATAACCCTTACGTAATTTGTACACGTCCCCCGTGTGTTTGGATGTTTGGTTACATTTCTCTTAGTTCGTCACATAACCTCAAAATAAGTAAGCACGTGAAACTCTCATTATTTTTACTCAAGTAATGTGAGGGAGAGTTACTTTAGTCACATCAAATCACCTTTCCACCGTATAATGAAGATTATAAAATTTTAGAAAACCAAAATTATTTAGCATAACGATTACTTATAACAGCAAGAAAAAATTCTTCTGTGTAAAGTTTTTCTTTACTTTACTTTTCTTCTGTTTATTTTAGATTTTTTGATTTCGCCAACAATATGGAATATAAAAAAGGAACGAAAAACGAAGATGATGGAAATTTGAAATATTTGAAAATCCTTATTTAGTACCGTACGAAATGCGAATGGGAAAGAACCTTCGGCTTTTATAATATATTACAAAAAAGATGGCGCTGCAATTATTAACAGGCGGGATCGCCACAATGTGGTTCCGACCCGAACCACGGGAATAGCCATGCTACAGCCGCATGTGGCCAACCCGATCGGGGCCACATCGGAAATCTGGACCAATTTGGGCATTTTCTGCACGGGTGAAGCTGTCACGCAGTTTAGGTACAGCTATTTACACGAGAGTGTAAAGAAAATATAACGTTCTTAATTGTTCTGTTACGTTTCTAATTGAAAAATGGTCGTATTTTAAAGAATTTTCTAAAAGTGTAAAAAGCACCAACATGAGTACACATGTTTGAAGTTCGGCATGCAAGAGTTCGCGTTGGATTGTTGGATTGGCGAAGGGTCCGGTCGGGTGGTGTGAGCAGAGAGCACTGAGCGAAGTGACATACGAGGGTGCCTGACAATGACAGGCCAACCTTCTGGTGGTCACTCTTATACACTGGTATCCCATCACACCCTACCCACCATTATCATATTTATTAACTGCCTCCCGGTCCTTATATCTACACCTATTCGCTGCCATTCCTATATAATATAATATGTGCCACTGACAGCAGCACGTGGCCCATAAACCGGAGCCGGAGCCGGGGCCGGGGCCGGGGTCGGGGTCGGGGTGGGGTCCAACTCCGATTTCTCCCTTATTGCTTCATACGATTAACTAACTTATTTACATCCGAACCATTCTCACTTTGTTTACCAAAAATCACCTACCTCCATCGCTATATAACGACACATATTGTTTGTTAACATGGTGTCAAAATAGAAGTAGATTAGTACAAAAAGAGTGGAATATTACATTTTTTACCAACTTTCTTCTCTCGATAAAAGAGTGAAAAGGCAGTGACGTTACTACTGTTTTTTGTTGAAAACTCGTATTTTCCGCAGTTAGGACTGGAAATTTCCTTGTAAATTGATGCTTTTTCTGATGAATTAAATCATTTTCAACAGAATTCAACTAGTTCGTTCATCGACCATTACGTAGAAATTTCTGATAGTTTTTTCCTATTAAATGGCAAGCGGTCTCAATTAACATTGTCAAGAGGACCCCTTCTTCAAGGGGTCAGTCGACTCAAAGGCTTGATAGGAAACACATACTATATCGGTCTCCTTATTACGCGTTAATTTTTCCAATTTTTTATGGAGTTTGTTTGTCCAATATTTTTTTGTGTAAAAATTGATAATCTCAGTGTAGAAGGATCTCTAGTCGGCCAATCTACATCATTCGATCGATTTGAATTTTATATAGAAAAGTTAAACTGAACCACGTATGATAAAGGTCAGGGAATATAGCAAGATATATGAAGGCAAGGGACAAACTCATGCAAATAGGAAATGGAAAGGAGTCAGGCAAAATTGGTGGAAAAGGATGCAGATTTTCAGACATAGACTAGAAACCTAGAAAGTGCTTCAGAAAGACGTGAAGGAGTTCAAAAGTAGGATGGAAAGGAAAGAAAGTTTGAACGGGGGGTTTAGAGGAAAAGAGGAGTGAGGAATCAGGAAGGGAAATAAGGAATGATTGAATAAACAGGAGGGAAGAATCAAAGGGAGAAGCAGAGAGAGGAAAAGAAAGAATGTAGTAATGAGAGGTCAAATATTAGAGGAGAAGAATTCCAAAGAAGGAAAGGAAGATGTGCTGAAGGAGAAAGATGCAGAGGCCCAGCGGTGAGTAATTCAGAAGTCAATGAAGGGAAGGACGGATAGGAGAGGAAATAGTGAGAAGGAATTGAAAAAATAGAGAACACAAGAGAGAGAGAGAGAGAGAGAGAGAGAGAGAGGGAGAGAGAGAGAGAGAGAGAGAGAGAGAGAGAGAGAGAGAGAGAGAGAGAGAGAGAGAGAGAGAGAGCAGGATGAATAGAAGCAGAATTAGGGTTAGAAGAGAAGAGGTAAAAGATATTATGTGTTCATGCGACTGGAGACCTAGATGAGAAAGCGTGGTGATAAAGTTTCAATTGCTGGGTAAAGGAGGGTAAAAAGAGATTAGAGGGAAACCTAGGATAGAGATTCAGGTGGAAGGTATATGAAACTAAGAGGATATAAAGGACAAAAGGATTGTACGAATTAGAAGAATTTTATTAGGAAAATAGAAACAGAGTTGGGGGTAGGAAATGAGAGGTGGAGCATAGAGGGGGGAAACATATAAATGTTGATATAAATGTGAAGACGTGGCGAAAACGAAAATAGCTAGATGAGGGAAGGTGGAAGAGAGAAAAGGATAGGAATTCAGGGGATACAGGTGGGAGATACAGGCGGGAGATACAAAAGGCTAAAAGAAAAAAAATTGGATACAACAACGGGAAAAATGGAAGGAATCATGATAAGAATAAGGAAAGTCTTGAGAGGAGAGAAATAATATGACAATGGGTTGGAGGAGCAAGAACATGAATAGAAGCAGAGTTGGGGTAGGAGAGGAGAGGGGTGAGGTAGTAGGGATGTATGCAAAAATGTAGGGGAAAATCTATCAGGAGTATACAGATGGCAGGCATAAGAGGCTGAGAGAAAAAATGAGAAGGGCCAAACAATAAAAGGACTGTGAGTAATGGTAACACCACTGATTGTGATGAGGAAAGATTTGTTAGGGAATCAAAAAAAATGAGAGTAGGTTATAAGAACAAAGAAAAGGATGAATAGAAGCAGAATTGAGTGCGTGAGAGAAAAAAGGGTAGGTGGTAGGTGTACGAAACTAAGGGGAAAAGAGGACAGAAGGATGGGACGAATAAGAGGAATCGTGATGACTGATGAGAATAAGGAAACATCCAAAAGGGATTTAAAGACATGGGAATGGGTCAAAAGAAACGAAAGAAGGATTAGTAGGAGCAGAGTTGAGGGTAGGAGCGGAGACGTGGTAGAAAGTAGGGGTATATAAAAATGGAGATATAGAAAGGAAGACAGAGGTGCTCAGGGATTCAATGATAGGAAATGGAAGAGTTGATATAAAAACGTTAGAATAAGTAATGTAGAGGTGAGGGGAGAGGCAGATTGGAAATACATGCAAAATGGGATACAGTGAAGGGTGGGGGAAGAGATTGCGAGGGTAAGAGGAAAGGTGCATGCAAGGTTAGTTGTAGAGAGGAATGGATAATGCTGATCGTCTCATCCATGATCTAGGAGAATAAAAAGGCGAAGTAAGAGTCCAGGAGGAAAGAAAAATTCAGATAGCGCAACTATATTCGGGAAAGAAGCACTTAGCTATATTCAGGAAAGAGAGAAGTGTGGGGTGGTGGACATAGATGTGAGAAGGGCGGGAGGTGTTAATAGTTCGGGATGTGGAAAGATAGAGATAGTGAAAGAGATGGCGAAAAGTATTTTATTATTATTTTGTTATTACATATGTGAGTGTAAGGAGTAGAGATGAATGGTAAAGTAGATTATAGGGATGTGTGTACATGGGAGAGTAATAGAGAGAGATAAAAGGGGGACAGTATGAGAATTAGAGGAATGAGAATTAGAGGAGGAGAACGCATATAGAGTGGGTCATTCATTGGTTAAGAAAGTGTACGGAATAAGGGAAATTTTATATAGGAGGAAGGTATGGAGAATACATGGAACAGGGTCCAGGGATCAAAAAGGGCGCACAAAGTGTGGAATGTGTGGTTCAAAGAGGGAGAGGGCGATGGTTGTGAGGAGCGATGGAAGGGAGTATGATTATAAATTAGAGAAGGTTAGAGAACGTCCCCTGTCAGTTTTTTTATATAAGGAGAATTGGAGAGAGGACTAGAGGGAGGAATAAGAAGGGATGTTGAAGAAGATACACAAAAAAAAGCATTGCAGTGTTTGTTCTGGAAAGTATCTAAGAATATTTGATAATGATGGGTCCACCTGCGAGTAAGGGTTGATGAATGGTAATCCGAAGAAAATCGTGGAGCAATTAGGCTTGGTGCGTATTAATATAAGTTGCTGGAATGGAAGCCTGAGAAACATGCAATAATAAGAAGGACCCCCAAAAGCGTGTCTGTAGGGGTAATATTGCGCATTAACCTTCACCCACGTGGAGGAGATCGGCTTACCTTAATAATCGAATAGGTAGACTGTTGCAGGGGATTTGGTAGGTTTTAATGGGGTGTTTCCATGGACGCTTTTGGAGTCACTGAGTCAGCGATCACGCTTCGAGCCGATCAAAAACGGGACGGGAGAGATGTAATGAAACATTCTCAGTTTTATTGCCATTGAGGAGTAAAAGGAAGAAGATAGGATTGTTTTTCTTAAGCCCATCGAAGCTTTTTGCTCCCTTTCTTTTGCGATATCGCATGACTCTTGGAGAATTATGGGAGGAAATTGTTTTGAGAGAGAAATGGAGCCAGTTCATTTATGGGGTATGCCCTTCACTTTTGGAAAAATCTGCACTAGATTTAGTATACACGTAATGGAAGCAAGAATGCACGCGCTTATAGTAATTTTACTCTGCGTGTATACTTATTTCAAAATATGTATACTAATGGTGGAGAACCAATAAAATTGTTTTCATCTTTTCAGAAAAAGTTTTGACTTACAGTATAAGGAAAACAATGAAAATGAATAAAAAATTCTATTTGTTGTTTTCTTTTTAGGATTGAAATCAAATCCTTTTATAAAAACTTTCTCCAACAGGATAAAAATGTGATAGAAAAGGGGAATGATATTATCGAATAATATAGTAAATTGAAATTGACAAAAAAATATTTATTTAATATCGGATCAGTAATCGATAAAATTACCATCTTAAAGTAATATATAATATTTATATTAAAATATTTATCAATAATTTAAATAACATTGAATTTGAAATAGTGTACTTAGATTTTCTTACAAGTATCATTTATTGAGAATAACCAATATGAATCATTTTGAAGTGGCTCAGATCTTCTGCAGAGAGGACATCAGATTTTCCACTTGAACGTGAAATCTGTCGAACCTGCAACGAAATATAACCATGTATACATATATTTATAATAACTTATTATAGAATAATGAACATTGGAGATGAAAAATGAATTTCAGACAGGAAGGAAACGAATTTTCAACAAAGTATTTTAACCTTGATCAAACTTTAAAGTAGTAAACTTAAAGTAGTTTAACTTTAACTAAAAACTAACTAAATAGTTTAATTTTCATAAAAATACGTTAATTTCTGATCAAATACTTTAATCCCCAAAAAGATAAGGATTGTTTAACAACAAAGTTAACTCCCAACTGGATACTTAACTTTTCTACAAAATCATTGAATGTTAAAAAGAGAAATTCTAGGAAATAGTTGAATTTCCAACCTCTTAAATTTATAAAAAAGACAAGTTTTCAACCAAGTAGCTGAATTTTTGAAGAAGTGGATTGAAAAATTGAAGTAGAAATAAAAAGTAGTTCAACTTCAACCAGAAAAGGAAGCATTTACGTCGAGAAAGGTAAAAGTATATATATATATATAATCCAAACAAGGTCTGAATTGGAAATAAGGAACAATTCAATTCAACCAAAAAATACGAATTTTGAACAAATAGTTGAAGAATATCCATCTCAAATAACAAATCTTAGAAACCTAAAAGAGGATTTTTAACCGAGATGGAATATTTTATGTAAATGGGAAAGTTGAATTGCCAACCAAAGAAATGAATTCTCAATTTGAAAAAATTAAATTTTACCAAAAGAAGATGAGTTTTCAACCGTTCATATTTTATCCAAACAAGGTTCTTAATGTCAATAAAAAACAGTGAAATTCAACCAAAAAAGACGAATTTTGAACGGAGAGTTGACTCCTTAGCCAAATCAGATTAGTTTTCAATTAGAAAAGATGGATTTTGAAAAAAAGTATCATTTTCAAACTCAAAAATAGAATATTTATATCTATATCAATAGAAAAATTTATAATATATCTAATATTTATATCAACACTCGATAAAAACAGATATTTCAAAATGATATGTAGATGAAATTTTAATCAATGAGAAGAATTTTTATCTCAAAAGATGAAATTTGGAAAAATGTAATTTTCAACAGAAGAGTTAAAAATTCAACTGAAAGATGAATTTTGAATGAGGAAAAAATGATTTTGAACGAGGTAGATAAGCTTTCAACCAAGTAGCTGAATTTTGGGAAAAGTGATTTTTATACCAAATAGTTTAATATTGATAAAAATAGTACAATTTTCAACTCAGTACTTGACTTTTCAGGGAAAAATAGCTTCAAGAACAAAAAATGGATTCGGAACGAAACAGTTAATATTAGGCCCAAACAAGGTTTTTTTTTTGAATAAAAAAATTAGAGCGGTCGCGTGACCGCCGACAGAAGCTTTGCTCTTTCGTCGATCGCAATTGGAGAATAATATTTCAAAGAAGTTAAATTATTAAGGTTTTTCAGCTTCAAGTGTAATATGTAGACATGAATCAATCTCTAGTCAATGTTATATAAAATATACAATTTATTGTAATATAGTAATCGAACAAGACTTTCACCACTTTATTAAATCGCATTAGAAACATACTATGAACATTTAATCCCCTGCATCAATCAGCATACGGCAAGTATCAAATGTGTGATGTATACTCCACTCGTTATACATATACTACACCAGAAC
>WSXT02109881.1:0-11220 GCA_011762715.2 Neuroterus valhalla
TTTTATTTTAGCTTCATTTTTAAATTCTAATTTTACCTTGAAAAAGTGACTTTTACATCAATATGTTTTTTGAAAATTCAGATAATAAATTTTTGAAACAAATATAAATAATCTATTCAGGAACGTAAAATATCTTATTCTCATACTTTTTGTGTCTACCGAATAAGAATGTTGAGATTCAGACCATAAATTTCTAATTCAAACTGCTGACAACTAGTCTCAATGGTCGAATGGTTAGGCTCGTTGATTAGCGTGCGTAAGCCGTAAGGTTATGCGTTCCAATCCCCCCCGTTGCATGCCAAATTATAATTGTACTGAGTTCGTTTTTTTATTAAAAATTTGTGAAAATTCTTTATGAAAATATTTGTGAACTTCACATTGAATCATTGAAATAAAATGTGTTAATTTGGACATGCAGAAAAAAAAAGATCGGCAAGGGTAAAATGAAAAATTAGCGATCTTTTATTTCACTATTGCCGACCTTCTTTTCTTTCATTCTAAAATCACCCCCAGAATTATCACCTGAATCGCTTTTTACCCTTCGTTTCTCTGAACAAACAATCTTCGATAGTTTTCTAAAAAAAATCCTTTTGTCTCCGCATCGTGGATTGGGTGATAAAAATCAAAGTTTTTATTGAATGCCAAATGTAGTTAACTGTAAAGTATGACATTTTTTCAGAAAAATGTATTTATGACGTTTTATTTGCTTTTCCTCATTTTTATGACTTGGGACAGGGGATTTCAGGAAATAATTATAGTTTTCATTTCAGGGCAAGAACTTTCAGTGAGGAAGTATAATTTCACTTGGAACATGAAATTTGTTAGATGGAACGGGAACTATTCAAACTCATTTTAAATCGGATTTAGAAGAGAGGATTTAGAAATAATCGTTCCTCTTCCTCCTAATTCTTGTTTAAAATTTAAACTTATTGATGAGAGTAAAATTATTATGTTGGAGTTGCATTATTTCGATTCAAAATTCACCTCTGTTTGAAGCTTGGTTGAAAATCAATTTCCTCAACTGAAAATTCAACTGTTTCATTTGTAGTGGAAAGTTCATCTCTTCTAGTTCAAAATTCGACAACTTGGTGAAAATTTGTCTTTCTCAATTGACAATTTCAATTATTTCGTTGAAACTTAACATTTTTTGTTGGAAAGTCGATTTTTTAGTAGAAAATTATCTGTCCCTTCGTAAGTTAATATTGTTGCTCAAAAATTCTTCTTTACGGTTAAGTGTTCAAGTTATCCAGTTAAACATTTTCCATTTTAGTCGAACATCAACATAGTTAGAAAATCTTATGTATGGTTTATGATTAATTTTTTTATCCAAAAATGTCAATATTCCATTCTTGTTAAAAATTTTTATTTTTATAGTTCGAAAATTTTTAGTCAAAAATTGAACTATTCTAGTTGAACGCTCATCATTCCAGTTAAAAATTAGTTTTCCTGGTTTAAAATCCAACTGAGTATTGAGTACATTTTTTGTTCACAATTTATGCTGTTCATCAAAAGTTTATTTATCTGTTTAAAACTCAAATCTTTCAGTTGTTCATTTGTTTGGTTTAACATTCATTTTGTTCCATTTTATAATTTGAGTACTCAAATCTTCGTTGACGATTTATCTCTTTCAGTAAAAGTTAATTCATCTGTTTAAAATTCAACTCTTTCAGATATAGATTCTCCGTTTTAGTATTTAACTCTTTAGCTTGGTTTGAAAGGTTTTTTTTTACCCAAAAATATTACTGTTCCATTTTGCGTTGTGTTGCAAAGAATTATTTTTTGAGCTCAAAATTCGAATATTTCGTTGAAACATTATATTTTTTCTCAGAAAATGATTCTTTCTGCTTGGGAATTAATCTTCTTGTTTGAAAATTCCCCTTCATGATTAAATATTGAAGTGCTTAAGTTACATAACAATTTTTTTATTTGAATATTCATCTTCTGGATTGAAAAATGAACTAATAATTGTAAATCCGTTTTTGCTTTGTTTTCGAGAATTGATTTTTCTTAACTGTGGGTTTGACTGTTCCAATTATTGTAAAAAATGAGAATTTTGTATTTGAAAATTTGAGTATTTTTTCTTTTCAGTCGATTTATTCAGTCAGCCGAATCGCCACCCTGATAAAATTTGTTCTCAACGAGCCCAAATTTGTCATGAAATAACAATAGATTTTACTAAATTTTACACGTTTTACATGCGTTGTGTTCTATAATTCTATACAGTGTTTTTTTTATTGAAAATGCTTAATTTAAATAAAACGAGATCGAAAAAGAAGAATTTCAATACTATCTGATGGAAACTTCAAGAGTCGCAAAAGTTTCTAATTGGATGAAAATTATTTTTAAAATTATTTTTCTCAATATTAAATTATTAATGCGTTGGAATAAGATGAAGTAAATAATTTCGAAATTGTGCTTTATACCTTTCAGAACTTTAATATTCAAAACGATATCAAAAATTGAAAAATTGAACAAAGAAATAATACTTTTATAATTAATGAATTAACCCATCAGCTGCTAGCGGTACTGTATGGTACCACGCGGTTCCTCTCTTGAAAATCCCCTTTAAAACACTAGTGGTACCACCGTACGTTACCACCCTCTCACGGCTAAACGAAAAAAACTGAATAAGAAACAGATTCGCTATTTACCTAATAAAAGTGTTATAGCTAAGACACCTGAAGGAAAATAAAAATCCACGGCAGAAAAAAATTCCGCAGCTGATGGGTTAAGCATGTATGTATATTCAACTGCATTGAGCATTACGTGTGACGCCGCGCCAGTCGCCACCTAGTGGGATAAGCATTTTTCAGTGAGGCCTAGGAGTATAGGTAAATTACTCTTCTTGAGAGCTCATCAATGTTGGGACACTCGAAAGGCTCTTTCACATTGATTCCTACCTTCGAGCCAGAGTGAGACCCTCAGAATCGAAGAGTTTATCTTATTTGAACTTCAGTAGGGCTCTTCTCATGGGAGTATGAAAACAATTCCTGGAACCGGGAGTCTCTTTCTGAGAGCCTCCTTCAGATTCCTGCAGGAAACTGGTGGTTTAATGGTATAATAATAACAAAAATATTACGCATTAAATATAGACCAAAAGTACGAATTTTCTTGAAGTAGCACTGCCCCTAAACCGTCTTTTGACCTATCCATCAAGAGTGTTATGGGTTTAGTCACCTCATAACACCCTGAAAATAATGTCATCTATGTAGAACTTTACTCCCTCTACAGATTCAAATAATTCCCTGAATATATTATGGGATATTCCTGGTGCCGAACGGAAACAAACGCCTGACAAATCAGCAGTTAACCCACCAAAGTTTTGCAATTTACAAAATTAACGTTTTATCGGCTTATTCAAATGCATTTTGTCTCAACCCATACAAATTTCTTTATTTGGCCAGCTTAGTACAACAATAGCATGTACCCTATCCGTTGTTTTGTCTACTTTTGCTATCATACTCATTTTTCCATTTTCATTTTGTCCTAAGGATTTACATTCTTAATTAACATAATTTTGCATGGATTTGTTTTGATTTCGCCTAGTTCGTGGAATGAATCTTTGTGTCTCTCAACTTTGTCCAGCTCTGTCACTGCATCAAATTGAATTCCTGACTCAATTTCAATCCGAAAAGCTGAACTGCATGTTTGATGTCTATTTTGTGAAATTTAACATTTTTTTATGTGAAATATACATGTTTTACATTACTTCTATTTTTTTCAATTTTCTTGTCAGTTTTTCACCGTTCGACTGCCTTGACTGGTAGTATGTTAGCTTGTACCCCTAAGTCCAGATTGAAATCAATAAAATGATGAATTACTTTGATTTTTCGAAACCATTCTTCGCCATTTTC
Source organism: Neuroterus valhalla (assembly GCA_011762715.2). Taxonomy (NCBI): domain Eukaryota; kingdom Metazoa; phylum Arthropoda; class Insecta; order Hymenoptera; family Cynipidae; genus Neuroterus; species Neuroterus valhalla. Next base: position 3,855 of record WSXT02109881.1, read on the forward strand.
CTCTTCAAATCCGTTTATTTTTACAACTGACCCTATATGTAAAATCTCCCATCTGAATTTTCCTGAATTATTTTCACATATGAAGGGCTCCACGACAAACCCATGAAGGTCCACCAGGCAAAATTTTTCAGGAGAAGGAAAAAACCTTCTCAAAAATCGAATTCTCAAAAGAAAAGAAAAATGAGAAAATACCTTCGAGATTTTATGGAGCTCTACAAATCTCAATAAACAGAATTTTAAAAAAGTTGATACTTTTCGAGATAAATAACCTCAAAAATCGACTGCGTTAAAAACGTGTAAGTCCATCCAAATTTTTTTCTTTTTTCAGACTCGGGTTAACATAAAACGTATGTTGAAATTTTCAAAAACATATTCCAAGACGAATAGAAGGCTGAAAAGTTGAAAAGTGAGTCCAAAAAATCGTTTCTTCAAAAAAAAATTAAAATTAAAAAAATTAAGAATCGAGATAATACTCCCAATTGCACTTGCAAAATGGTAAACAAATTGACCAGCAACACATGAATCAAGGTGACTGAGCAGTCTACGTTGAAGACGAATGCGCATGTGTGTTGCGCAGGTAGGCCCATGGCACTTACACGGTTATGGCAAACCACGAATTTTAAACACCCACTTCCGGTTTGAATTTTGATGTATTCTTTCACGACAATGTGCAGTAGAATTCTAGAGAATTATTAAGCTGGTAAAACGTTTTTTCAAAAAAATGGCACTTACACGGTTATGCCGTGGAACCCTCCATATAATCGTGTTAACACTTTTTGCTCTACAAACTCTTGGAAAATGATTTTTTTTATTTGTTGGAATATGGCTGAGGGCAGTACTGCTCGGTCCAACCTCCCTTGTGTTTCTATTGTCTAGCCTGTAAGTGCACAAAAGCGCAGTAGGGTACGATCTATCGATCGCAACTTCGATCTCTCACTCTGTTGTTGTCGGCCACTCAAGCAGAACAACGCGTCTTAATATTCGAAATAAATAAATATATTTGTATACGCAAAGTAATCAACAGGTCATGCACCCAGCACGCTCCAAACTGCGCGAAATTATGTATTAGCAGTGTTCATTTATTGTTCTCGTGAGTGATAAGTAAAAGACAAATAGAAAAACACATAAATTTGTTACACATTTTACAACGAAAATGTGCGCCATTTTCTTCATTCCTTGAACAAGAAAATTTCTCGCGGTTCGCATAATGCTCAGATAAACTATGAGTGATCGGGAGAAAGTTTCCACCATCTTCTATCCACGCGGCGGGTGTTTATGCGAGCGCAGGTGAAGGAACTTTACCGGGAAATATTTTTTTGCGCCCATGCGCAACGCATAGTGAATCGAATCTTGACTCAACCTGGATTGATCGATCTCCTAAACAATTATCATGTGCAGAAAAACAAGATAAATAATTCTTGTATAGATGATATCATCGACGACGGTGTTAAATAACGAAAACGAAATGCCGATGTGCAATACTATTACTTACATTCAACAAAACGATATATGATTATCTACCACATCTAAAATGTAAGATTTTCTCAAATCTTTTATTAGGCAACCGTCGTAAAAGAACCAGTCACCCATTAATTAAAAATGAATAATCGAAATTTTCGAGGGATCAGAGAAAATTATAAACAATAATCAGTAATTATTTATTCTGTAAAAGACACAGAAAAACCTGCTTCTCGTGTGATCAGATCCTCTTTTCCTGGTCGTAATAACTAGGTAAAAAGATCTACATCACTAGGATCATCACTAAAATGCATGATAGTAGCACGTATGGAAGTGTGATTCGTCTCGGATTTCAGTGCTTGCTGTGCGGCATTGAGATTCAGAAGTACTGGCTCGGAGTTTATGAACCTAATTAACCAAGAGAAACGTCAATTTGAAAATAACGTGAATGAACGAAAATTGAAATATTAATGAAGGATAACTGAAGAATATCTAATTTTGTTTTGAGGACAAAAATTAATATCAAAGGATTTTACAGATCGTAACAGAATATCTGTTAACCGGATCGAGAATCATGACAAATCCCGAACAAAGCCGAGAAGCTGGCGACGGTACACAAAAGGGGACTGTTGAGGAACCTGACGACATATCAAATGTCCCAGGTTCAGAGGAGACTCCCAAAAACGATCAGAATTCAGGTATATTAATGAAATTGGTATACTTCCTGAATAATCTCATTGTGTTACGATTAGTTAACTATTGAAATCAATAATAACGAAAAGATAACGATGTTCAATTTTGTTTTATAAACAATGAATATTTTAACAAGGAAACAACGAACATGATAATAACGATAGCGAAATAACGATAACAAGAATAGTCGAAGTGACAACACAATAAACGAACCTGCTAATTGTGTCTAAATTTTTGCACGGAAGTCTGATCCTAGCAAAATGATCTCAGAATCATCATCAGGAAGTAACTCCGACGCACAGGCTTCAAGTGCTGCAAAATATATAGCATTACAGAAAATGCTCGATAAAACGATTCAGGTGCAGCTAAAAACCCAAGCTGCAATGGCGAAATTATTGAAAGAAAGGCAGGCCGAAACGATCGCCGGCAAGAGGGTGGGCACAACTTGTAACAAAACGAAGCCGGTCATAAGTTCTATTGTCAAAATCCCTGCGGGAAACACTCCAATTCTAGCACTTCAAAATTTTGCTAGCATCCCCGCAGAAAACCTTACATTACATGCATCCCCAAATTCCGTTAAAAACTCTACAGCCATCCCTTCAATACTTGAGGTCCAAAATACAGTAGATCCGGGAGTCATGATAAGAAACATAATCCGCGAAGAATTAGGCAAATTAGAATCATTCCAAACATCACAGAGAAATTCGCTTTCTGAAAATGTACACGACGGGCAATCTAGCAATTCAAATGATATCACTAACGGAATAAATTAAGCCATTTGAATCGAATTATTCAATAAAAACAATGGCACAAAAAGAGATTACAAGCTGGGTCCTCAGGTCAAATTTGACCATTTTTATTAATTTTTTGAGTAAGAGTTACGTTCGAACGATTTTCTTGACATAATAGATGAGAAAATAGATCCTTCAATAGGTATTAATGATAAAATTATAGAAAAACATTTACACAGCGTGAGAGATATTTTAATAAATCGGATCGATTAAGTTTACCACTCGAAAATTCTCACAATCCAAGATCCTAAACAAATACTTAGTTTTAAAATAATATAAACGATGCGAGACAAATTTAACGAGCGTGAGTATAAGACGGCCATTGTATTCTATGGAATAAAAAGAAAATGAATCCGCGATAAAATTCTGGTATCGCTTCGAAGAACTCATTTTAGAAGTTATGAATTTATCTCAGATTCAACTCCATTCTCTGACGAAGAGAAATAGGACGCTTTCTCTAATGCAATAGTGCCCGTTTTTCCAGAGGTCCAAACTCTAGATTTCATGCTTAAAAATAAAACCGGGAAAGGACTAGATTACAATGGACTAAAATCTTTTATGGTCCAAGCTGAAGCAAATCGCGCGAACACAACGATCGGCAAAATAGTCTGGGAGCGGGCAATGTTGCCGTATGCAATAATATGTCCAAGGATAAAAAGTGGTCATTCTTATGTATTTTGAGCCGCTGAATCCGAATATGCCCGGCGTTTTTTCGAAAAAGTGGTACGTTTTGTTTAAATCGCAATTATTCAAACAAATTATGAAGAAATGTTTTTTTTTGCTCTGGACACTTTTTTTCTAGAAAAAATGACCTATTTTAAGGCGGAAGGGTCTCTTGCAAGTTTTTCGTAAAATGCATATTTTAAAAGATATACATTTCCTAAGGTCCAAAATTCGACATTTTTCACTAACTTTGAACCTCAATAACTTTTGACCTATTCAATATTTTTGGAAATTCAAAATACCCAATTCTTCCTCAAAAAATACTCTACAAATCTATGTAATTTAGAATTAGCGTAGGCCTGGCGGAGATACGATTTTCGCGACTAATAGTCAGCACTTTTCCGATGTGTACAGCACAATTTCGCGAGCTTCGCGCGCACTTACATGTTCTGTCCGAACGCAGTCGTCATTCCGGGAATGAATTTAAATTCGTAATAAATATCAGATTAAAAATGAATGATTATTGATTGTAACCATCTCTTTTTATTTATAAATAAATGACATATGTATGATGTTGAATAAACTATAAATTGAAATAAGTCATTGCTTGGAGCTACAATGATTTTGAAGATATTTCTCAAAATACTTTGTTCACCGAATAACATCACAAGAACATCGTAAATATGACAAATGGTAGACTTATTGAAAAATAGTAACCTCTACGGTTACGTTACTCACAAATCTCGCCAAAAAAGAGAAGAAAATCGCGTGGTAAACACGCAACTATCAGATAGCATAAAAAATATAAACAAGTCCGGTCGCGTTGGCAACAACACATGAATCAAAACCCGCAAACCAAATTTATAATTTATTATGTAACAAAATAAATTTCTAACAATTAAACTACCAGTAAAACCGCATTCTTCGAAATGATACATTATCTTAGAATATTGCAATTAGAAGTTTATTGTTTAACAAAAGAGATGGTTACAATCAATTATCACTCAACTTTAACCTGATATTTATTACGAATTTAAATTCATTGTCGGAATGACGACTGCGCGCGGATAGAACATGTGACTGCGCGCGAGGCTCGCGAAATTATGCTATACACGTCGGAAAAGTGCTGACTATTAGTCGCGAAAATCGTATCCCCGCCAGACCTACGCTAATTCCAACTAACATGGATTTGTAGAGTATTTTTTTAGGAAGAATTTGGTATTTTGAATTTTTTGAAATATTGGAAAGGTCAAAAGTTATTGAGGTTCGAAGTTAGTGAAAAACGTCAAATTTTGGACCTTAAGAAATGTGTATCTTTCAAAATATGCATTTTACGAAAAAGTTGCAAGAGACCTCTTCGTCTTAAAATGGGTAATTTTTTCTAGAAAAAAATTGTCTAGAGCAAAAAAAACATTTCTTCATAATTTGTTTGAATAATTGCGATTTTAACAAGACGTACCACTTTTCCGAAAAAACGCCGGGCATATTCGGATTCAGCGGCTCAAAATACATAAGAATGCCCACTTTTTATCCTTGGACATATTATTGCATACGGCAGCATTGCCCGCTCCCGGGCTAAAAAGACTGTTCCAGCCTTCTCGGCAGCACGTTCGAAAAGATGGGTAAACGAAGGGTGTTTCGAATGTGACGACTACGGTCACCTCCAAACTGATTGCCCAAGAAAGGGGCAAGGGCTCAAAAAATCATACGAGTGCAACAAATTCGGCACTCATAAAGCTGCAGATTGCTGGCAAAGAATGAAAAATAAGGTCGAGAACATGGGGGAAAACGACGGGGAAGTCACAATAGAAGGAACGAGCAAAGACTTCACGCGAATAATAAACAATCTTCCAAACCCCAATTCTAAAATAACAGAAATAGAGGGCCTGGGTCATTTAGTAGAAATTACAGGGGAGGTAGCAATGGCAACACAAATTTCAACAAGTAGACCCAACAGAATCAAAAGGGCGACAATCAGCGAAATAATCAACGAACTGGCACGACCTCTTTTCCAGCGTCAAATCTAGCAATGCAGGTGAACGATCAGGAAAATGTAAACGAAGGTCAGAAAAATGCCTTATTATCAATCACGACGAAAAACGAAATGATATCTATCAATGATATTAAAAATACAAAAAGCGATATGTGTTCCACGTTTTTAGCGGATTCGGGGGCAACTGAATATTCGACATTTTCGAAAGATATTCTAGAAAATTTTAGCAATGCGGGGAGACATATAATAAAATGTGCGAATAAAGACGATAATGTTGTTCCAATGATTGGTAACACGCCAGAAATGAATTCAGAAAAATCACAGAACGAAAAAGAATGCACAAAATTATCAACTTCTGATTTTGACACAACGATTTTAGACAGGAAAATAGTTGATATAGACGATTTACCGACGGCTGATTTTTTAGACTGTGATTCACCGTTTTCGGATTCTTATAATGATTTTATCAAGTCAAATGAAGCGATGTTGTGGCATGTAGGAATGGGCCACGCACCACTTGACTATCTCAAAAGGCTTCAAGTTATTTGGACTGAAAACAAAGAATTACGAAATATAAATTTTATCAAATCGATTTTAGATTGCGCAATTTGTGCTATGTCAAAATAGGCGAGCGGCGCACCCCTGAAAAGATGCACAAAAACATGAGTTGACCGACCACTACAAAACGCAAGGAAATAACCAATTAGGATCGATTAATCATGTTTTTAGGAACAAAAAACCTTTTTATTCCTTTTTTGTCCCGATGGTCAGTAATTTGTTATCAACTAAAAACTTGTAAAATTACGAAAAATGAAAACATCGTTACGCTGATCATTTTCTACAGTGAAATGGATAAAAATAAGCACTTTTTTACTCTTCGTGTTTTTTCGAAAAATGCTTTGTTTTCGAGTTACGCGCAATTTAAAGTCAAAAGTCGACTGAAAAGCGTATGTTTCGAAAAAAAATTTCTTGGCTTCTACAACAGCTTTTGCAAATTTCAAAAATGCAAATTACTCGTTAAAACATGTTCTTTTAGGCAGTATTTTTTTCCTTCATGCTACTTGTGTTTGCAATGATTAGGTCATACCAAATTCGTGCAACTTACGGATTTCGAGGAGGAGTTGCGGTGACGAAGCGCGTTACACGGTATAATGATTTGCGGAACTATTTGTTGATGACTAACGTTGTAATATGTGGTTTTTGGCCATTGATATTTTTTCTTTATACAATGTACTGTCGAAAAGAAGCCTTTCTCAAACAGAACATTCTTCAATCCCCCGATAAATATCTATTTTTTTCGATCAATCAGCAATTTTACGTAAATGTAAATAAATGAAAAATATTTGAATAGAAATATATTTACATAAACAATACTGGTATAAACATTGTTTTTCAAACAAATGTTCTAAAGAATTCAAACTAACCGCGTGTTTGCTGTCTTGTGGACGTCAAAATAAAATAAAAATTATAGCAAATAAATTAACTGATTTATTCACATAAAATTTACATTCGTATGTATACATATGTTGTAATAGAGTCTACTATACATTAACATTGCAACTTTTTTGTCCTTATTTAATCTTCAGTCATCCAAACAGCTATGCGTATTTGTGCAAGTTTTAACAAGTAAAATCGCACAAGCAAGACAGCGAACACGCGGTTAGTTTGAATTCGCTAGCACATCTGTTTGAAATAGTACATTGTGTATCGAGGGCGGCATGATGGTGATTTTGACGAGTGTGAAGTTTGCCGCACGAGCGAAGCGAGT
>WSXT02109892.1:0-11220 GCA_011762715.2 Neuroterus valhalla
TCTTCAGCTTCTCTTCAAACTTCCATGCTCTCTTCACTTGCCGAACTATCATTTTCTCTCTACCCAGTTCTTCCCTCAGCATATACCCTGGATAACTCCAACTTAACCCCATAACCCACCTCAAAAATCTTTCGTGGAGACTTCACACTCTTTTTTGCTCCTTCCATCCTCAGACTTCTACTCCATAGCAAACGACTGCCCACACTTACACATCAAACATCCATATTCTGTTCCTCCAGTCATCCTTAAACCTTCTCTTGACTATGCCCCAAACTTGGTTCATTACTTTGCTCGCACACTCCATCCTTTTTCTTACTTGCAACTCGTTACCTCCCCCTAATTTGAACCAAAACCCTAGGTAAAAGAATTCTTCTCTTCGTTGCATCGTTTCTCCATTAAACTTCCACTCGTACTCTCTTTGCTTTTTTCTGTTCGTGAAGCACATTATCTTTGCCTTACCAACGTTCACTGTTGAAACTTTTCCCGTTACGTCCTCTTCCAACACTCTTAACATCAAATTTACTCTTCTTTCTTCCTCTGCCAGTAGTACAACATCATCCGCATATGTTGAAGAGTAAAGCTTACTGCTTCTTGAGATCGTACCTCCTTTTCCGTTGTTCTTTAGCTGTTCCTCTTAGTCTGCTAGCATTAAACTTAACAGTAGCGGAGCCCGGGGGTAACCTTTCCTGAGTCCTCTCTGCGTACAAAGTTCCTCTCCTTTCTCTTTTCCTATCCTCACTCTGAATCTTGTCTCCATGAATATTTCTTTTATCTTTCCAATCATTCCTTCATCTATTCCTCTTTCTTTCATCGCTTGCCACAACACTTTCCTGTTCACTGAGTCTAACGCTGCCTTGAAGTCTACAAACAAGGCTACCAGTTTTGCTCCCTTCCGACCCAACTTCCTATTTACTAGATAGTTTAGGACGTAAATCTTATCGATTGTTCCCATTCCTTTCCTGAAGACGGTCTGGTTGTGAGGGATAATTCCTTCCTCTTTTACTTGACTCTCTAACCTGTTTCTGAGCACTTCCGCATAGATCTTATACTCCACCGACATCAGAGTTATACCTCTATAATCCTCTACCTTTTTATTCTCTCCTTTTTTAATTAGCGGAATCACTAGTCCCGTCCTCCATTCTTCAGGCCACCCTTCTCCTCTTTAAACTTTGTTACAGATTCTCCATATCTCTTTTCTCACATTCCCCTCCCCCTCCCCCCATACTTTAGAGCTTCATTCTCTACGCCATGCTCTCCTGTCGCTTTATTTCTTTTTAGCCTTTCTATTGCCTGGTTCACTTCCTCTCTGCCAATGTCATTTGTAACTCCCTCTCTTTTTTCTATTACCTTCTTTCCTTCATCTACAACTTTTCTTTCTTCCCCTCCCAACAGATTCTTGAAATGCTCCGTCCATTTATTAATTTTATATCCTCATTCACTCCCTTCCTTCTTCCTCTTTCCCTATTTATAACCTCCCATAACTCTACTTCCTCTACTGCTTGCTCTACCATCTCCATATATCTTTCTTTCTCCTTCTGCTTTTTCTCGTTCAACATTCCCCCATAAACTCGTTTTCTCCTATCATACTCCTATTTGCTGATCTCCCCTCTTCTCCATTCTCTTACACTCTCCTTCATTTTATCTTTACCTTTTTTACATTCCTCATTCCACCAACCTGTTCTTTCCATGCCTCCAATCCCTTTTGGTCTTGCCACCTCTTTTACCTTGTCAATCACTCCCTTTATTCTTTCTAATATCTCATGCACCCCTTCCTCTTCTACACCTTTTAGATTCTCGTTCTTCATTTTTTCCCTGAATTCTTCCAACTTTTCTCTCCCCCAGCGCCCCATGTTTTTCTTTTCTTTTCTCTCTTCTGCTAAAATGTCGTCTTTTACGGTCTCCCTTTTTCCTGTGAATGTTATTTCACCATCCGCGTCCCCTCTAGTTTTTCCATTACAGATGAACCACCCTACTACTCCAATCAAGTCTAGAAGTACCTGCCCTCTCGATCTGTTTCTCTATGTTTCGATTTCCTCATGAACGCCTCCTCCCCTTTATCCCATAACTCTCCTTCCTGAACTCCAGTCCATGCATTTAGGTCACCCCCAATCAGTATCAGCCACTCTCTTTTTTCTGCAGGCCACCTCCTTATACCTTTCCATCCCTCCTCTTCTCACGCCTTAAACCATGCCGTCCATTCTGCTCCCTTTCCCACGTTCCTTTCTTGTTTCTTGCATCCTCCAAGCATATCCCCTTGGTAATTTTTTCTCTATCCCTTTCCAGTCTTTCTCCTCCACCCATGTCTCACTCATGATTACAACGTCCCGTTTTTTCAATTCCTTCCAGAAACCTAAGTCTTTGTTTTTAATCCCTTCCGTAAACCCCACCGAGTTTCGTTCACTCCCACCTCACCGTTCTCCGTCCGTTTTTCTTTCTCCCCTAGTTTGACAGACTTCCAAAACTGCTCTTTCTTCATCCCAGATCCTCATCTTTCCGTTTACCCGCTTTTTATTTCCATCCCCTTGATCACAACGTTCTTGCTTCTCCTCTTTCTCTCTTCTACTTCCATCTGTCTTTCTATTTGTGTCAATCTCCTATGCACATATTTTTCCTCATTCTGTGCGTCCTGCTCATCTTCCTTCATACCCTGCTCAGCCCTTGCTTCTAATTTGCTCAACTTCTCTTCTATCGCTATCATTTCTATTTTCCGACGTTCATTATTTTCTTTCAGATGATTCTCTACACTTTCCAGTTTCTTCCATACTTTCCTTTTTCTTTTTCCCACTCCTTCCGATTCTTTCGTAGTTTTTTTTACCTCCTCTTTGGCCTCATCCCCTTTCCTATTTAACGCATCCAGTCTGCCACACACCTCCTCTCTTATTTCCATTATCATTTTTACTATCAGACTTTCTCCCCTCTCTCTTTTTTTCGGTGTTTTCTGTTTTAATTTGCTTTTTTTTAAATCCCCCGCCTACTCTACATCCTCATGATCATCTTCTCTTTTTCTTTTTTCTTCCGCCTATTTTTCCCTCTCATTCTCGCTGCTCATCACGCTAATCCGCTTCTGCCATTGGTCGAGAAAACTGTCTGACTTTCGGCTTCCCAGGCTAGATAAGCGTGACGTGGATCTGCTCAATAGCTCTAGATTTGTGCGCCTACCCCATCTGGTGTTTTCTCGACTGGCTGTTGTTACCGGCGTCTCGTGTATAACGTCACTAGCCCCTTCAATATTCACCTCTGTATCCTTCTCGCTCTCAAACACCGTGTCACCTCTCACACCTCTCTTTCGCTCTGAGCTTGGACTTCGTTCCAAAGGCATGATTCTCCCGCTCTTTTCCACTGAGCGAGAAACGCAACCTTTACGAATATCCGCAAACTTTTACTTCTTACCAAATCTACCCTGACCTCAAAAATTCGGCACTCACTCACTTTCACCTTTCACGCCTCACATACACTCTTTATTCCACTCCCTTCACTCTCACTCAATCTCATGCCCTTAACTTTTCTACTCACCCTACTTTCTCCCGTCTAATTTCTCTTTGCCTTCTCAAAACCGAAAAAATATTCGCACCACAAAAACACCGTGTTTCCACTTTCGGTTCTGAAAACGGAAGTCACTTGAAAATATTGAAACTTTTTGAATATTCAGTGAGATTATACGCATTCTCCCTAATTGATTATTAATTATTATTCATTAATAAAAACTTTCAAAAAGCGTCAATTAGCCGCGATATCACTTAAAATTCAAATTTGTCACTTATGTGTATTTTTGGGACCCATAAGAGTGGTTTCAAATCATTAACCTCAAAATTTATGGTTGATTCTTATTCTGTGACGAATTCGGAACAATATACTGAAACACGGAATCATTTGTGAGATAACATCATGTTTGTATACCAGATTTACACGAAGCTAACTTTTTCCCATGACAAATCAATGAAACAATTTATGGTCTTTGCTCCACAACTAAATAATAACCGATTTTGCTCAAATTGGAGATCATTTCCTCCAAGCATTAAAACAAAACTGAGGGTTGAGAGGAGAGAAATGTGAAAATTGAGAAGTAAGGGCTTCTCTTGTGTGCCCTCAAAAAACGAAAACAACATTGCAGCTTAGTTATGTAATAAGTTTAACAGGCCTCATAACATCAAGCGCAGGTTATCTCCCGTTGTTTATTTTTGATTATCAAAAAGGGAAAATACGCGGGTGAAGAGGACATTTGGAGCCTCAAGCTTTACGTACAGGATATGTTATTAGCGAAAAATTTAGCAAGTAAATATAAGTTATAGGATTTGCATCATCCTTTCAGGTTAACGAGGCAAACAACAATTTACCTTGACCCAGCTACTCTCAGGTGAGATAATATGGGTCAGAAGACAGGCGTCTAGGACCCACTCACCATCAGTCCCACTGCTGAGTGATAGAGAGATCCTCGCTGAGATCAGATGGATGCGAGTACTGGAGTACAAAAAGCTTTCGCGACAAGATTGACTCTGGATGGGTGTCCCAAATGTAAGGGTCTACCGAAGGCTTATAAAATCTCGCTGAGCCTTTCGACAGGTCAGTCTTCTGCCTGGTCATAGGTGGGATAATACCTAGGGTTAAAAGACCTCCCTATCTTCCGCTTAAAATAACTCTAATTGTAGTGGCGCATGATTGGTAGATTATTTTCTTCCCCTGCTGATCCCCATAATTCAAATTTGATATTTATGCATGTCTGGGGCTTTTAATCATTTGATTTCTAATTCCTTTCTGTTTGTTCTGAGTGCTATTTGAGAGTCTGCCTGAGACTCTTTGTCACTTTTTCATTTTTTTAAATAATTTTTTTGTGGGTTTTGGTCTCATTTCAAACTTGCCGAAGACCGGGAAAGAAAAACCTTGAGCTCCTATTTAAGAAGGGGTGTATTGTCACAGGGTGAAATATTGTATCCCTGTCACTTTTATAGTTGGTACCAGTTCACTAAGAAGAAATGCCAATCTGCAAGAATCAAACACTCTCTTCAATAACATTATATATTCGACCAGGACTATAGAATGATAAGATTTGACCAGGCTATCTATTCAAAACCTTACATTAATATAGTCCTCAGCACCACCTTGACTTATGGCTGATCTTCTACCTGATTTCCGAGCACCGCGTTCCTCTGGCGTGATGTTATGATTACTGAGTTCTTGACGACACAACACGGAGACCCAGCAGTTAGACTCGTTGGCTACCGAAAACAGGGGTAAGGCGAATTGGGTTCATTAACGATACGTTCCAGCTAATGGTGAACTTATGCTGAGCACCATTTTACCAATGTTACTATGTTACGTTATGAGACGCCAGGAATGCAGGCGTGATCTCCAACACAATATGGTAAACACAATTATAGGCGAAGCGGAATCCCACTTCTTGTCGTTCTTATCAAAGGAGGCTACGATTATGGCCTTGAACATTCAGTTGAAAGTTTGGTAGGATAAACTTGCGGGCGGTAATCTCGTTTGGTCTATGCAGGAATAACTTACCGTGTTCTACCTCCCGAATGTAATGGAGGGAGAGGGGAGGTGCGAGGGGCTGAAAAGCTGAAATGCCAAATGAAAAAAAGGGTCAATTATTATGAGGCTGTAATAATGAGGGTGACAGACATTCACACGCCTGACGGACTGCTTCCGATATATCCATGTTCGATAGGCATAATCCCCTGGAAGAAAATGCTAAGCCTTAGGAGAGGGAAGTGGGTACAGGTAGTCAGGAATAAGTTGCAGGTGCGTGTAAGCGAATAACATATTTCGAAGCAGTCTAATTAAATAGCGAATAAAAAGTACATATAATAGTGGCTCGAATCGAGCCATCAAACGGAAAGCCGACATGAGCTGTACATAAATTTTTGAATTCAGAGAGCCAAAATTTTGGCTCGCAACAGAAGATTAGCCAAACCTCGAAGCCAGCTGAACCCACACCCTGTTAAAAGATTTGCAAATAATACGAAGAAATTTGATAAATATTGATTGGAGTAACGCGACTCACCAAATTGTCCCTGAAGGACTGCTGGAGTATGTGCTTGAACTAATACCTACGAAGATAATAGAACCATCTTGGTGAATCGTTTGTCGAACATCACTTGTGATTTCATATCTAAGCAAAGGTGCAAGAACGCCACTCTCAAAAGACCTGTGAGAACAGAATGTGAATTGTCGAAAATCGGTAACCAATCGCGACTGAAACAGTTTAAGCCCTTGTTTTCAAACAACGTACAACGTTTGAAATTTTCACTCTGATCGCGGACTGAGTCAAATCGATCCTATTATAAGGAGAGAAATAAGGAGTTATGCATTTGATATTTGAGATTTATTTCCATCAAGTTCGAGTTCCCTTATGACCAGTCGTTGATCCTTGGAGTTTTCCCCATAGTGATCTTGACAAAATCAGTAGAATTACACCTGATGCTCCACTCAGAGGAGGCAGGTCATTAGTTCCTAGCAAAGGGGAAGTCGTGCGAGGTGTGAAATTAGGTTGATCCATGCAGCAGTTTACCTGAATAAGAAATTAGAACCTGGCAACAGTGGTTTTCAACCTTTCAACTAATGGATGGGGTCAACATCGCTTAAGGCCCAACAAAGAAGGGGACTGCGAGTAACGAAGCTTGAGCGATGTTGATGGAAGGTAGTGGTGAATTAGAGTGAAAAAAATGTAGGGATGAAAAGTAATAACGATAAACAAAAGTAATTATTGAACGTGTTGATTTGTTGAAGCTTTTACAATGACCTTTCCCACACAAGGCGGAACACCAAACGGTTTTTTCGCCTTCGTACCATACTTAACTCTCTCACGTGGCTGAGGCCGTCTGATACCGGTAAGCCTGGAGGCTCAGGGGTCCCGAGGATTCGAGAAGTGGCAGCACCGCAGCATTGCGTCCTCTCCGCTTACCACGAAGACTTCCGAAGCTGTTATTCTCAAGCTTGCAGCCAACTGAACCCTGTGAAGAACAACAAAAAAAAAAGACGAACCTGTTAGAGGAGTTAAGAAAAATCGAGCGACCCAGACCAAAATAGCTCGAAGATCAAGCAATGAGTTAGTTGGAGGATGAGATTAGTTTAGATAGACAGGTAGGGCATTAGGTCCTTAGTATCGATGGTATACGGCATCTCTCTACCCTGAATTTCTGTGAGCTCGAAGAGCGTGCTCGAAAAGATTTTCGAAAGGGTGTAAATTTCGGCTTTGTACTGAGGGCTTTGTCTTCGGATTGATATGTTCGCTATCCTGTACGCGTTTTGTGGTGGTGGGCTTGGTGAACATGAACTATATCGGGTTCACCGTCTTCAGGCCGTGATGCGGGTCGAGCTTCTTGATCCACTCCATCCTTTCGAGCCGTCCTCTTGTGGGTTTGCATCGGAGGACCTTATATTTATTCCAGAGTTCGTCGACGGTTTCATTGCAAAACTCGGTACCATTGTCGGGGAATAAAAATCGCGTTGTCGGGGTGGGTTACACTCTTAATTGGTATTACCAAGGTTGTTCGACGACTCGATGTGATATTGTGATAAGTTCGATCAGGTATCAAGGACGGGAATGGTACAAGTTTCCGTTTAATATCTCCTAGGTGGAAAAAGTTTGCTCTAGAAAGTGGAAGCCTTCCAGATATTCCCTTTACTTTCCTATTCCCCAAATGACTGCCTGGCATTCCCTCTAAGTGACAATGTAATAAAGTGTCATGTCTGGGAGCATACGACTGGCGTTTGCGAGAACGTGTTCGACGCTGTCGTAAACTTGAGTTATTACTGCTCCCAAGCAGGCTGAGCTCACTTCCGTTTGCAGTGAAAACGGGTCCGCAAAATGTGGGCAAGAAGCCGTCGGCGTTGGGGTATGTGCGAACTTGATGGCCGTAAATGCCGCCTCCTGTTCACGAAGCCAGGACCAAGGGCTAGGTTCGGTATGAACCTTCGATACCAGGACACGGACCCCAATAAGTGTCGGAGTTGTCTGGCATTCCTCATGTCGAGAAGCTCGATGACCCAGGCTAGTTTCCCGAGCTGATCTTCACCTATTTGTTCTTTTATAGATATTCCAAGTACCGAATCTTGCTCTGAGAGGAAATCAATTTCTCGGCGATAACATTCAGGTCTGAGGATGCTCTTTTGTCCAACACCACTGTGAGCACGATTGGTCGAACGCAAGAGGGTTCGATCCCGTTCTTCTTGTCTAGAGTATTTGATGGAAAGCTACCTTGAGCTCTAAGGTCTAGATATAACAAGTCTCTGATAGCCTATTAAGAATGATACTCATGGACGGTGGAGGTTATGCGTCCTGTTTGAAGCACGTACAAACGGCTTTTAGTCTACGCAGTCCCTGTAACGCGGCGCATTCATCAAAATAAGAGGGTGTAGAAAGCCGGTCTCTCAGTGCAGCGTGACTTATGGCGTCGTTGTGGATTATTTGCAGCGTATCGGTGCTATCGTTCACTATAAGTTTGAAGCTTTCGATGGCGTCCGTGATAAGTACGTATTAGTGTTTGAAATTAGCTACCGTTCGGAATGTGATCCGCTAAACCCCTATATTCAGTTCAGCTGAAACGGGCATGCCTTTCAGAATGGCCTCGGTTGTCTCGTTGGGGAACATGATAGTCCTTATTTTGGATGGCCTAATTCTTAGTTTTAAGTTTCTCACCTCTTATTATCCGCGGTCGCCTTATATAGATTTCGCTGAACAAAGGTTAGGGTGATTTCGCTTTACCACACCACATATAAGCAAAGGTCCTACATGGCTACTCTTGAAAAAACAGGTGAGGTCATAGTGCCAGCAGGTCATCCAGGACAGCCCGCTTAGACGTAGCGCCAGTTAGAACGATCCTTTACGCAAGCGTAGTATGTTCTCGAAAATAGGTAGCCTGCCGGGGCTTAACCCGTTCAAACCTTTGTCTTCGAATGACGCACAATTTAAGGAATTCACATCGGGATCGCGGACTGAGTTGAATTCAGTCATCTACTGCAATGTTAAATTCAATAAATCAATTCAAATCAATGATAAACAAAGATCAGAAAGTCATACTTTTCCACATTGCATCGTATTTTTTGTAACAAGAAAAATCTAAAGCACCAAGAAACCAAAAAGTTGTAGGTTAGGGTTTACGTCGAATGTTCAGAAGAAGAAATCCGGTGGTTAGCCACGTCCGGGTCTCATTTCATCGTGGTCCTTTCCTTTTAGCCTCAATAGAGGATTTGTTCATGTGTAACGTCAGTGCTATAAACGACAGGTGAGAATTTCTACCACGCGGTCTATTAGGATGGTCGGCGTTCGATCCGTAGAATTTCCGCTTGTAGGGTGAATTGTTCTTGAACGCGACAAAGGCGGAAAAGTATCGTAAATTTGAATAATACTGCCTTGAATTTCACAAATTTAATATGAAAAATATAGCCTATATTTCAGATGTTCTGCGAGTAAAAAAATATTCGATTAGAAAAAACGCTGGAAATTATACCACGCGGTCCATAAAGATGGCCGACGTTCGCAAGTAGAATTTCTGCTGAGACGAAAATGGTCACAGACGTGAGAACAATTGCTGCACGACAGTAGGCCCGCAAGAGGTAATATTTGTTCAAACAGGCGGTGAGACCTCTCTCGTTTTCGTCAGCGATGAAGCGCGTTCATGAATGCGAGAAAGGTCATCTGAGAATTCTACCACGCAGTACATCAAAAGGTTCGACGTGAAAATGGCTTTGAGAAGTGAGGAATCTTGATGGAGTAATGCACTATTCTCACTTCCGATGTTGAGTTCTAGGCCATGAGTTTCAGCTGCCTTTTCCACGACTTCGTAAAGGAGCGGTCCTTTCTTACTCATTTCATGATTCCTGACCATTCCCAGGAGAGGATCTCTACCGTTCGCGATGATATAAACAGTCCTTAGGATAATTTGGTTGTAAAAACATTGAAGATTAAGAAGTCCGCGTCTGCCTTTACGGCGTGTGATATGCGGGTTGATATGCAAGCTTTCCTTCATGTGCATCATCTTGCACGTAGTAATATGAAGTGCATTGAGCTCGCTCTTTGTCCATGGAACCACCTCAAACGAATAGAGTAGAACTGTAATGGCAAGCATGTTAGTCGCAGATATCTTGTTCAGCGACGACAGGTTCGATGACCAAATCCGTCGGAGCAGGTGCTCGAATCTGCTTTGGAGAACCTCCTTTACTGATGTAGTATAGTGAATGCGGCTCTCTGGCGCACCCGGGTATTTGTAGATCTCTCCAGTGATACGGTGTCTAAGAGCACTGTCGTCAAAAAGCGAAGGGCACTTATCTATTCGTCTACGTTTCACATGAATCTTGGCACATAAAGTCCATACCGATTTCTCGCGTGTACCTTCCGATGATACTATGAGCATCTTCAACATGTTCTTTTTCAGAAGCATAGATCTTTAAGGTCATCCCCTGAATAACATCTTTCTGGAAAGTGACACTGTTGTTAGTCACACGATGTTTTCCAGAAATGATAGTAAATCTGGTCTTCCAAAGAGGCATTAATCTCTCACTGCATCCTACTGCATCTGAATGAACCTTCAAGCTTTTCAATAGGCAGATGATAAGTCTATGGGAAGTTGAATCAGAAGCTTTCTGGTAATCAATCCAGGCCATCGACAGATTGCGTTTGTGGTTTGCAGCGTCTTTGCAGACACTCCTGTCGCTCAGCAGGTTTTCCCGACAGCCTGCTGCGCCTATTTTCGATCCTCGTTGTTCGTAAATCTCACTCCATACAGGTCCTTAAATATGCGGTGTGAAGTGATCTTCTCCCACCAAAAGTTCCTAATACAATCTGGACCAGCAGCGGAGAAGTTCTTCGTGCCCTTTAATTCTTCCTTCACCTCCTCAACAGTGATTGGTGGGCATTCCCTCTCGGATAATTGCAGAGCTCCTCGAAACGTATGACGTTCTGAGTGCCTTCATTCAATGAATGTCTAACTGCGTAGATCTCCCTCTGACTCTCCCTCTCCCTCTGACTCTTCGACAGGATTTATGAGCTTTTACAGAATTCTATAGCATTCACATGTCACCTACAGATGACACGTGATCACATGGCTTCACACTGTTCACGTAGGCGTTAACAGGTTCTGGCTTCCGTAGGAGAAGAGAATGTGCGAGTTGTGTGGAAAAGGGTATGCAAAGGTAGAACACTGGTTGGAAGAATGCGAGGAGTTGAAGATGAGTGAATTAGCATGGAATTAATACTGCATGAAAAAAGAGAGA
>WSXT02109903.1:0-11220 GCA_011762715.2 Neuroterus valhalla
GTGTCAATTTACACAGTTTAAGGGTGTAAAAAACGGAAACACACTTATATGTGTTAAAGTTACACGCCTAATGCGGTTAGCACACTCTATATGTGTTAAATGAACAAACTTGGGTTTGCAGTGTTCCCAATCAATAATAAACGGATTATCAGCCGAACTGATGAATTTTAAACTATGCTCATCAATGTCCATAAGTTGGGTTATTTGTTCGAAAATTAATTTTTATTCGAAAGAAATTATATTCGTCTCGGGTGGTAAAGCCTATCGTTTTGTGAAGTAACCAAAACGGTAACCATTTTATCGCTGTTAGTTGTAACTAATTACTCATTACTCCTTTATTGACTGAAGAAACTTTGTAAAAACTGCTGTGGCTCAGAAACGCCAGGCTATCGCGATGAATATTATCAACCACGGACATATTTTTGAGAAGCAATCAAGTCAGTTTTATTCCTAACCTACCATCAACAACTTAAGGTGGAATCCGAATCACCAAAACGTCGAACAGATTCAATTCACAAATACACACAAACCATCCCTTATCTGCTCTCATCTCAAATATAATTACACCAACGAATTTCTGCGGTAAGTGTCTCTTGCGGCATCTCTCCCGATTAGAATTTAGAATTAGAATTAGAATTAGAATTTTTCTCGGAAGAGAGATGCCGCGTTTTTGCCATTTCGGAGGGAAAGAGATGCCGCAGGTAGACAATTTGTTCCGAGAGGCTTGCCACGAAATCGACGTTCTACTTGGACGAGATGCCGCGGGTGAGACGTGACACAGATGAGACTTGACACAGATAAGACTTGTCGCATATGACTTGATGTGGCCCCATTGAAGGATTGAAAATAATTTCGGGAATCGAAAGGGACAGAAGGGATCAAAACACAAACCAAGATTTCTGAAGATCCGGATATTCTTAATGGTACACAAACCTCCTGACGTGTCAAATTCACCCCACGTGGGATATGCCCCATTATCTGAGATACAATTGCATCGAGAATTGGTCATGTTGACAATCGAATTAATCCTGGACCACAGTCATCCAACAAGCAATGTCCTCTGCAAAAAAGTACAAGGAACCAGTCGAAAAGGATACAGGGAACATTTTTTTATGGTCTCTACCTCTAACGAGTTTGGTGGGTATTGAAATCTGGTAGGTATTGAAACTTGGTAGGTATTGAAATTACTCAACCTCTTGAGAAAATGAGGGGAGCAGGCAGTTTTTAAATATCTTTATACACAGTGATTCTGAATTTTCAAGATCAAAGTTGAAAAAAATTAAAATAATAAATCTAGAGTTTATTCCAAGGAGAAGTGGAATAACAATAAGGGCAAGTTTTCAAAAGGGCAGTTTTGAAATTTTTCATCGAAATTGTGGAGAATGGACAATGAAACACATGTTAAATAATTAAATCCTGTTCTGTGCTTGCAATACATTCACAATTTCATTTCATTTCTTAACATTTCCTATTTGATTTCCAATAAATTTTTCTGATTTTGAGTTAAAAACATCAATTTTTCAACCGAAAAAAAAAGAATTCTATGAAAAATAGGTGCATTTTCGACAATAATTGTGATGGTTAAGTGTCAACTCAAATAATAACTTTTCAACAGGAAAAAATTATTTTTCTCATGAAGAAGATTTTTATTTTGAATCTAAAATAATTGAATTTGATTCAGAATGATGAAAGTCGAACAAAGTAGGTTAATGATCAATAGAAGAAGATCAGAAAGGATTACTTTCTTTGAAAATTATTTGATTTTGAACAAAAGTAGTACAGT
Source organism: Neuroterus valhalla (assembly GCA_011762715.2). Lineage (NCBI taxonomy): Eukaryota > Metazoa > Arthropoda > Insecta > Hymenoptera > Cynipidae > Neuroterus > Neuroterus valhalla. Next base: position 1,784 of record WSXT02109903.1, read on the forward strand.
CAATCTGTCACAAAAAAGCCGTTTTTGGAAAAAAATGCTATACATTTTTTTTCGCGGAAATATCTAGAAGAGCATTCAAAAAGCTTAATCCGAAAAATTTCAGACGTTCAGAGGCGGGTTTTTGAGAAAACTTAAAAAGTTTCTGGATTGAATATATCTCGGAAATGGTAGGTTTTTAGGAAAATTTGTGAACACAAAAAATATTGAGGGCAATGTTTTCTACATCTTTTTTATTAGGTCGAGATGCTGAAATAAAAAGTGTGATTATTCATAATTAGGGATAATTTGAAAGTCCCACTTACAAAAAAATTATCTAGTCAGTCTGAAGTAATGACTTATCATGTACCCACACTAACGTCGCCCTCGTCGGAAACAATGGAAAATCTATGGCGGCAGGTTTGTCACGCTATAAATCGTGATCGGTTAGTCGAACAAGAATGTTTCTATATAAATTCTGTAGGTTTTTCTGAGACAAACAACATTTTTATTAACATTTTCGCTACAGAAAATTTTTTTCTGTACCAAAAAGCAAGGAAACACTTTTTTGGTGCTCTAGTGCCATCTATGATTTTCACTTTCCATAACAGCATGTCGAACTTATGTGAGAAGTTATAGAAAACATTGCCCCCAACATTTTTGTCTTTACAAATTTCCAGAAAAACCTTCCATTTCCGAAATACATTACATCCAAAAACTTTTTGAGTTTTCCCAAAAACCCTCCCCTGAACGATCCCGTATTTTTCAGATTTTTTTCCACAAACTCTGACAGATTGAGTGTACTTGGCATAACAAATGTTTCAGTAAATTTCCTCCACGTGGGGAAAATTTTTGTTGTGGGAAAATTTCACGCTGGAGTGGAGGTAAAGATTTTACTTTAGATTCAGTGTTGACTTCATGTTTTCACTCAGCGATGAGAAAATACACCAGAGAGTAGGCAATTTCCTCATGATCCTTATATTCTACCCATTATTAGAAAATTGCAATTTAACATGTGTAGCTGATTTCCTCATGTTCACAGGAAAAACAAGTGTGGGATTTCGTTGAAGGATTAGTTGGAGTAAAAATTAAACTTGATTTTCACTGTGCTTCTAGTGTTTCATTCAATAATGCAAAAAAAGACACTATTGGATCTAAACTTTTTTTTTTAAATTTTATTCATTTTGTGGAAGGTTTGATTTCTTGTTGAAAACTTCATCATTTTTGAATCCATCTTCACTGGTCGGAAATTGAACTGTTCGGTTGAAGATTTGTCTTTACTACTTATAATTTTCACTTTTGAGTTGGAAATAAAGCCTTTTTTTGATGAATTTTTTCTGTTTGGGAGTATGGTTATTTGATCAAAAATTCAACTATCCATTAAAGTCATCTTAGTTGGTCGGAAATTCAAGCGTTTTGTTTAACATTTGTAGGTTCAAAATTCAACTATTGGGTTAAAATACAACTGTCTTTTCCAGAAGAATCTTTTTCCTTTTATAATAAATTCATTTTTTTTGAATGCTTGAACATTTGTTGAAAATCCACCTATTGCGTTCACGTCATTTTTCGGTTGGAAATTTAACTGTTTTTTGTTTGATACGAATATTTTTAATTTTGAAATTCTACTGTTTGGTTGAAAAAGAATCCTTCCTTTCTGAAATTCAACTATAAGTTTAAAAATTTCAAGATTTTGATGAAAATTCGTTCTCTCGAAGTAGGGTTTGATTATTCCGTTAGAAATGCAACTTTCTAGTTCGTTTATTTACTGTCCTTTCAAAAGTTTGTCTTTTTGGCTTAAAAATTGAACGATTGGCTTGCAAATGGAACATTTTCTGGTCAAATATGAACCTTTCCCGTTTAGAAAACTTGTGTCATTAGCTTACAAAAAATTAGGTTCAAATTCATCTTTCTTGTTGAAGCTTTGATTGTTTCGTTGAAAATTCATCTGTTTCTTCAAATCCATCTATTTTATTAAAAATTCAACTTTTCGTTTTTGAAATTACCTGCCTTTCAACAAATATTTCCCTTCGGCCTAAAAATTTAACTATTCTTCCGCAATATAATTATTTTTGGTTTCAAAATTCTTCTATTTTGTTTAAAATGCGTATTCTTTGAGAATTTGATAGAAATGTCAAGTGTTTTGTTAAATTCACTATTTTAAAAGTCTAACTGTTTTTTTGATAATACAAGTAGTTGATTAAAAGTTTAATGAACTTGTTGAAAATTACACTGTTTTGTTGAGTTTTATTCTCTTAGTCGGAATTCAACGGTTATGTTAGAAATTCGTCTTTTTCGGTTTGAAAATTCAACAATTAGGATGAAATGCAAAGCTTTCTTTTTGAATGCTTCTATTTGGTTGAAAGTTTTATAATTTGGTTTAGACTTTCATTATTTTTGCAAAGTTCTTATTTTTTTCAATATTCAATCTTTGTTGTGATTTTTTCTCAATTTGTTTGAAAACTCAACTACTTGGATAAAACAAAAGCTTGCAAGTTGTGAAATGAAACTGTTTGTTTGAAAGTTTTATCAATTTATGTAATAATCGGAGATAATTAGAATTTTGTTTAGAAATCCCTCTATTTTGTAGGAAATAGGTCGCTTTTTCAGAGTTTAAATATTTTCTAAAAATTTCAAGTGTTCTGATAAATTTAACCATTGTGTTGGAAAAACAACTATTTTTATTGATATTGCAACTGTTTAGGCAAAAGTTGAATAGTTTTGTTGGTAATTCCAGTGTTTTGTTCAATTTTGATTCCCTTAGTCAAAATCCAACTGATTTCTTGAAAATTCGTCTTCTTAGCTTATTTTTGGTTGAAGTGCAATCTTTTTTTCCTAAATTCGACTATTCAATTCAAAAAGTATCTTCTAAGGTTAAAAATTTAACCATTGGATCGCAAATTAATCTACTTTGTTGAAAATGCATCTGTTTGGTCGAAAGTTTGATTATTTCACGTTATGGGTTATACATAAATATCTCTTGGCTGAAAATTTCTCTACATTGTTAGAAAAGCGTGTTCTTTTAGGTTTTGATTATTTTTTCAAAATTCACGTGTTTCGGTAAATTGAACTATTTGGTTTGAAATTCAACTTTTTTGTTGAAAATGCAACTATTTGGTCAAAAGTTTAATCATTTGTTTGGAAATTTTCACTGTTTTGTTGAATTCTTCTCCTTGGCAAAATATGACTGTTTTGTTGCGTATTCATCTCTTTGGCTTTAAAATTTAACAATTAGCTTAGAATGTAACTATTTTTGGTTGAATTGCGATATTTTTCCCTAAATTCGACAATTTGAATAAGAAATTTTTCCTTAGGTTTAAAATCTACCTTTTGGATCGCGATTCCTATTATTTTGCTGAAAGAGCATCTACTTGGTAGCAAATTTGATTATTTTTTGTTATTGTTGGAGAATAATATTTTCTATTCTTTTGTTTAGAAATTCTTCTATTTTGTTAAAGATACATCTTGTTCATAATTTCATTCTGAAAAATCAAATGTTTTTGAAAATACAACTATCGGGTTCAAATTCAACGAATTTGTTGAATATGCAACTAAATGGTTAAAAGTTAAATATTTTTTCGAAAATTCTTTTTTTTTTTATTTAATAAATCAATCTCTTCACCATTATTCAACTAGTTCATACAAAATGTATCTTCTTAGGTTGAAAATTGAACTTTTAGAAAAAAAATTCATTCATTCTGTTGCGATCCAATCTATTTGGTTGAAAGTTTGATTATCATGTTATTGTTTGGATATAAATTTTTTTTGTCTCGATTTTCTTCTGTTTTGCTAAAAAAGCGTCTTTTACGCTGCTGTCCAAAAGAAAAATGTAAGTAGGAAGTGAAATTTGCCATAGAGGTTATTTTCTCATGCTAGGTTCTTCCATGAGACAGCAGTACGGAGAAATAAATTATTTTGTTAGAAATTCAAGCGTCTCGGTAAATTTATCTATTGAGTTGGAAATCCAACAATTTTCTTGAAATTAAACATTTCGTTAAAAGTTGGATAATTTTGTTGAATATTCCACTATTTTCCTTCTAAATTCCGTTCTTTTGATCGAAATTTTACTCTTCGATAAAAAATGATTCTTTCCCTGCTCGGGAATTCAATTATCGATTTTTGGAATGCAAACTTTTTCGGTTAAGCATCAATATTTTCTGTTCGAAAATGTATTTTTCCCAATTAAAAAAAGCTTTTTTGTTAAAAATTAGACTATCCTCAAAAAAACATCCATTCAGCGTTGATGATTCCAGTGGTATAATAATAACAATATTAACATGAAATTGTAAAAAATGTTAAGTTTGTGGGTAAATTTAGCGACACCCGTTATCGAATAACGTGAGAGTAAAGCAGAGCTTAGCCGGTCGAGCTGCGGGCTGTGCCGCGTGAAATCAATGTTTCATATAACACAACCGACCACCATGCACACCGTAACCAATGTACATCTTGATTTAGTAGGTCCGGTACTGTAGGTAGGTAGGCAGATAGGTTGGTTTCAAGGGAAGCTGGTTGGTCGCTCGAGTGCCAAGCTGTCTCGTTAGCAACCAGCAACCACACTTGGAAAGGAGACTCTAAGACTATCTAATAAAGCAATTCCGTTATGGTGCTGGCAGGCCAGGCGTAATATGAGAAGCTGTACTCCACGCTCCACCCTCCACCCTTCGGGGAATAAAACATATTTTTTGCGGTTATCTCACCGCCGCGCCACGTGGAGGCCAGGGATTGCATATACATTCCTAAATGAAAAAAATAACACTGGAAAGTTGGGATGGAGGTTTTCCAAATTTTTAGATTGGTTTCTAATTTTTTGGTAACTTTTGAAGTACTCCCAAGTACCTTAGTTACCCAGAATCCCCTAACTTGTATTAAGCCTGCAGGTGATGCTTGAAAATTTAGTCAGAGGAGTGGAAAACTGCAGGAAACTTTTACAGCTGAGAAGGGTTTTATAGTCTACCTGCCCCTTCCATCACTTCTTATCCCTTCCCATTATTTTTCTTCCTCTCCTTTACCAGCCTTATTGAAACTTCCCTCCATTTATTTCCTACCCTTACTCTGAACCTACGTTCAATCCCTCACTAAGCCGATCAACCCTCAACAACTACTACTTCCCCTCTCATCACTTCTCTTTTGTCCGATTCCTTCATATTCAACCCTTCGCTTCACCGTTTTTCTCTGTATATCCTTCGTACACTTCCCACCCCTTCTTCCCACCCTACCGCCCTATCTTCTTCATCATCACTCCTCCTGCTTCCACTTCTCTTGCTTTTCACACTCTATTCCACCTCCTATTGATGAATGTCTCTTCCTACACGTACCACCCTCACTCGCTACTCCGAAACTGCCTCGTCCTCCGCCTACCAACCCTTGATATCCCCTACCACCCGTATCATTACTTCCTTTACTCACACTTTCTTCACTTCACATCCTCTACTTCACAACACCCTTCCGAATCTATAATCTAACACTTTCCATTCCTACTGACCTCTTCTTAACTGCTCCTCACTTCGCATACCAACCCTTAACAATCCTCCACCTCTTCCCTCATCACTTTCCTGACATCTACTTTCGTCACCCTTCACGTTTCATACTACTACCCTTTTTTCTATTGACCTTCTAATGTATTGCTTACTCACCTACTCACTCATCTTCTTAAACCACTTAACCTCCCTCCTCCCTACGAACCTTTACTTTTCTTATGAACCCTTCACATCCTCTCCCTCCCTTCCTTTTTTTTCTTACTTTCACTTTCTTTCCTCTGCAATGACACTTGACCACCCTTTTACATGAACCCTTCTCATACCTCTTACCCTTAATTTCCTATCTCGAACCCCTTTCAATTTTCTGTTTTTTTTTTCTCTAATCTTCTGCTTGTACTCTCAACACTTCTCCTGCATCCACTTGCCTCACATTCCGCCCTTCACTTCTACACTCTTTCTTAAGTTGCCCTCACTATACTTTTTACTCGTACTCTACCCCTCAACTCATCTCTCACTTCTTCTACTTTCCTTGCTTCCCTTTTCCATACTTTCCGACTTCCACTTCAATGCTCTTATTTTAATTTTCCCAACCACACTATCCACTCTCATTCCTTCGTTCTGAACTACTTCTTGCTTCGTCTGAAAAACTCTCTACATCTATAATTTCTTACGTTCCTTATCATAACTTCCCTCCCTCCCATATTTTCTTACTTTTTATCCTTTTCTTTACTACTCTTCCTGGAGCTTCTCTCCCGACACTTCCCGTCCTTACTCACTACTGCTCCTCATACTGCTCCTCACTTCGACTTTCAACTCTGAATATACATTCCATCTTTCTCATCACTTTCACGACATCCAAATCCCTCAGTTTTCACTTTAAATGCCACCCCTTTTTCCTGAATTTCTTCCTTTACGCGTGGTGCCCTCACTCTTTCTTCTGAAGCTTACCCTTTGTTTTCTTCTGGAAACTTCACATTCCAAACCTCCTCTTTCATTACTTTCTGTATTCCTACTTCTCTCACTTTCCTCCCTACAATCCATCACCCTTTCCTGGATTCCCTTCCTCACACAGTTCTTTTCTAAAATACTCCACTCACCTCACCCCTCACTCTAGATAACAAGCGTTTACATCCTTTATGTCTTTTTTCATGACATCTTCAACAGCCACTTTTAATACTTTCCACAATTCACTCCACAACCACTTTTCAAATTTCCTTCTATAGGTATCCCAACTCAACTCTTACCTCCCAAACTACACCTATCTTTGCCCAGTAAACCTCCAAATGTCAAACATTCCCTATTGTCCTATACCGCATCCTCACTCTTCCATCTCAACTCATTCCGTACTTTGCCTTATAATCCTTCACATCCTTTTCCTTCTCGATCAATATTTTCTCTACTTCTAGCTTACTCTACTATCCACCTTTCACTTCACTACCTACCCAAATTCTTCCTTCCACACATTCTCTCTTACTTCCTTTATAATCACTTCTCTTACTACTATTTTCTACGATTTCTACCCTCCGTTCCGCAACCCGTTCCTCAATTCTCCTTTTAATTTCTCCTTCTCTCGTTTCCTACTTCCGACTCACCCCCAACGTTGCTCATCAACCTTCAACATCTTCCCTTGTCACTTGTCCCATCCCTACTTCACTTAATTCCACCCTAAAACCTTTACTTCACCACCATTATCCAAATTCTTTCCAAACTTTTACCCTTACTTTACACCTTCAATATTCACCGCCTACTCAGAAATTTATTCCTTCTATTTTCCCATCTCTTCTGTCATCACTTCTCCCACTGCTGTCTATTAGTATGATACAGTATTTATAGGGGTGGTAGTTGATCTAAAATAGAAAAGACGATAGTTAAAAATGAGGTAATCATTTCCCTCACTTAGGGAATTCGCGTGCCTAAACTTAATACTTCTTCCTTATTTCCTTATCACTTACCCTGCATCTTCTTCGTTTACTATCATTTTCTCCACCTTCCCTCTTGACACTTGTCTTATGTCCTCTATCTTTCACTTTTACCTCCCTTACTTCCCACACTATATTCCACTACCCTCTTATGAATTCTACTTTCTTCCTGTTTCATCCTCACTCTCCTCCCCTGAACTTTCTCCTTCTTTGCTCACCAATTTTCGACATACCCTACCTACCCTCCTTTACTTTACCGTCTCCCATTATTGTTGCTTTTTTCCCCTTTGTTTCATTACCCCTTTATGGAATTCCTTTTTACCACTTCTTGACTTTACCCAACACTTTCAAACTACCCTTGACTTCTCATACCTACCACACACAATTTCTTTCTCATTTCTCATCACTTCCGTGACATCGGCTTTCCACATATTTCCCCTCTTACTCCACAAGCCTATCCAAAAGTCCCTTCTTTACATGTTTAATCCCTACTGTTTTCTTGAAACGAACCTCTTATCCTAAGTATCGACTTCTTGCATCGCTTTCCTTCATTCTCATGAATCTTCAAAGTTCCTCTTCCTTTCCTCTTCATTCTTCACTCCACCAGCTTTTTAAAAATCCACTTTTTGGCTCTTATCACCATCGTTTTCTTTTCTCGACAAATTCCTTGCTGCGCGTACCAGACATACAAATCTTTGATTGTCCTAATGATCGCTTCGCCTACTCCCTTCCGGCTCTTCTCCCGCCCTTTACTCTAACTCAGTCCCCTAAACTCTCGTCCCCACACTGTTCATCCTCATCATCACCCCACAAGCTATTCCTGCTTTGCCTATTATCTCTCCATATCTGTCACTTCTTATCTTCCATCACTTGCACAACATCTCCTTCTTTTACTTTTGATCCCTTACTTACCACCGTTTTGAATTTTCTACCCTACACTTTCCACTCTATTTTTCTCCATCCACTCACCTCTCAACTTCCCGTCCACCCCTCTTGATACTTTCCCTGCCTCTTTTATCATCACTCTCCAGATTTCCACTCATTTAACTTCTCGACCTTCACTCCATAAACCTTCCATAAATTCACCTCCTCAAACTTCTCATTCCGACTTTCCTTCCCAAAACTACGTTTAATTAGCTCTGAAACGCTTCATGATTCTTGCTCGCCTCAAAATCATTCCATTAGATCTCAGTTTATTTCTTTTATAACCTTTGATTCACGATTAAAATCCAAATTCTTCTTTCCGAACACACAGACCTCTCTTTTACTCAGTCCTCAAAACTCACCCCTTACTTCACCTACTAAGCGTTGACATCCTCTATCTCCTTTCTCATGACTCTCCAGCATCTACTCTTACTTTTCAACTCTGACTCTACAACCCTTTCCAGAATTTTCCTTTCCACAAATTCCACCCTTCTTCTCCATTCTCCACCCAGCCTATCACTTCGTTTATCAACTGAGAACATCTAAAACTATCACTATCGTCACTTTCCTGACTTCCATTCTCTTTATTTTCTACATGCAGTCCACCCTTATTCTTTCTCTTCAACTGATACCCCACTTCGACTAGAAACTTATACAGCCCTCATCTTTTCAGACATTACTTCTCCTCCTTTTACTTCCCTCTCTTATTGTATATGACGTGAAGATTCTTCCCTCAACAAAACCATTCGCACTCAAAAGCAACACACTTTTCTCAAACTACTCTTTACTCCGCCTATGCCTAATTATCCTCAACATCCAGCATTTCTTTTCATTGTGCTTGCTTCGCATTCACTTCCCCCAATTCCAGCCATTTACTTCACCACCTTCTTCTGATTTCCCCTTTTCACACAGCATATCCTCACTATCCCCTCTCAACTTTCCTTCTACTTTGGTTACCAGCCATTGAAATCTTCTGTTGTCTCGATCATCACTTTAGCTAATCCTACTTTCCCTACTTCTCACCCTTTTGAAAATCCTCCTTTAGACGCATCCCACACTCACTCTTACACGTCTATTAAGTTGCGGCAGCAATTTCAAAGGGCAGAACCCGGACTAGTACCATAATTTGTTGCTATTTTGTTGC
>WSXT02109914.1:0-11220 GCA_011762715.2 Neuroterus valhalla
CTCAATGAGCCCTTAATTCTGGCATAGGGTAGAAATTTTTTGGATAAAGTGGTACTGCCAGCTTTACCCACCTCTTTCCAGCTACGTAACAAGTGTTCAGCGGAGTGTTCGACTTTGAGCGTATACCTTGTCGAAACATATAAATTTGAAAATCTGCTCTTTTGGATTTCTCGACAGAAAGCACGTTAAACACGTTCAGTGAATTTCAACCGAATCGGAAACTGCCGAATTTCTAGGTTCTGTCAGGAAATTTGGAATTTTGAACCACTGTGCGTTGCAGAAATCAAATAAGTTCCCTCATCAGAAGCCACAAAAATTCTCTGGAGAAATTTCAAATTTGGAAATTCTAGAAAGTTGTGAAGGTTCGTATGAAACCAGAATCACACCATAAAACATGACTTCATTTGATAAATGTGTCTCTCTGAAAAGCTAGAATGCATGAGAAAATTGTTCTCAGCCCATGATCTTTCCAATTCGTTATTGATAATAATCCAATCCTTCACTGTATAGCGGATCTGAAAATGTTGTTATTCCTTCCTATCTCCAACAGTTCAGTCAATACGTATAAGAAATGAAAAACTATACATTATCAAAAACTATTTCCGAACATTTTTGGCGTGTGTGATCGCGAAATTTCATGCAGATTTTTCAGCAGCATTACTTCTGCGCTAAGCGAAAGTTTGCTAGTAATACTAAGTGCGTATTCTGGGTTAAGATGGAGCAGTATAAGCTGTACATACTTATCTTACGATTCATAGTTTTTCAATGAATAACTCAGAATAACAATGTTTTTACAACGTTTCTTAGAAATGATATTCAAAGTCTATAGACATTTTTCATGACATTTCGTCAACACTTTTCAAACACTTGGAGCGAGTGCCATTCGACATTTCTTTGGCTTCAGCAAATATTGCAGATTGAAATTTCCTGGGTCGGTAATTTCCAAATCTCTTATACATTGTTCAAACAGAATCCTTCCCAACGTTTCAGTTGACTTTCCTAATTATATTCATACAACATTGCTTGTTTTTGGGGATGAAGAGGTTATACATTTCTCACTATTTTTTGCAGGTATCTCTTGCAGCTCTGCTTGTGTGCAGTGACTATCCAGATGGAAAACTGACTGGCATGTCAGGCTTCGCAAAAAAAGGAGGCACCACTGGAGGTTCGGCGGGGCCAGAAGTTAGAGTGAAAACCGTGGAAGAACTTAGGAAATATGTCAGCGACGACAAGCCGTATACTATAGTCGTAGCTGCGAACATTAAATCTAAAAGGGATCAAATTTTTCTGGGGTCTAACAAGTCTACAATTGGTTCCTTCAAAGCAAATATTCCCAACAACGTATATTTCCATACATCAAAAAACGCAAGCAACATCATCTTCCAGAATTTGTATTTCAAACACCATCAAGATAATATCGGCAACAGTGATATCCAGATAGATTTAGAATATGGTCAAAAATATTGGATAGATCATTGCATCTTTGATGGAACAAAAGTAAACACACAAGATTTGGGGAAGCTTCTCAGCATTGAATCTGTTAATTTCGTGACAATTAGCTGTTGTATGTTTATGCACCACAACTACGGATTGATACTCGGCTTTCCGTCAGATGATCCATCTATTCTTTCTAAAAACAAGGACTTACCTCTTTTGACTATAATGTTCAAAGCTTTCGATGACATTGATGCCCGTGCACCTCGTCCTATGCGATACGGAAAGTTTCATGTTTTAACAATTATATCCACAATTGTCGCCTTGGCTTCACAATTGCACTTCACTGCACGATTTATTCAGGAAATAACTATTTTTCTGATGCTCTAAAACATTCATCTGTACTCGATAATAAGGGTACTGGCTTTTTTAAAGACATTGAAAGTTTATCAATGACAAAAAGCTATAAGTCTAAGATTCATAATTGGGTATCATGAAAGGATTATAGTTACAAAATACAGGACACGAATTATGCTCAGAATTTTCGTAAACAATATTCAGGAGCTCAGAGGAAAAAACTAGAATTTGCTGCAGGAAATTAATATATTCTTGTGTTATAAGAGCTTCAAGTTGATCAACCGTGCAAGAGTGGCAATCGACATATTTCTCTCATATCAAACACGATACTTTTTCTCCGGGTGCAGGATAAACAAGACCATAAAATATTAACTATGAATCAAAATTTCAGAAAAAAAATTGGCAAACATGCTCAATGACGGGGATGGATGAGAACTTTTTGAATGATGAGTAAATCTATTCTGCCCTCATAAGAAGGCACAAATATGTGATTTTTGACCACTTCAAAGTGCACATGCGTCACCGTTGTCGAGAGGCTATATGAAACTTCGCAATGGCTCTGCAGACATGAAAGTCAAGTTTATCGTACACGTTGGGAAAATATCATCTAAGTACTCTCAATGTGTCTATATATGTGTAGGTACATGTTGATATAGAAAAAATACTTTTTTGATTATTATTGACGAGCGACATTTGGGCTTTTTCAGTATGAACGTACACATATGTTTATTGATGATTATTTCAATCAGAAAGCAGTAATGTTCATGTTCATAATTATTGTCAATGCAACACTGACATGAAGGAGCCTCAAGATTTTCACATGGTTTTCTAAATTCCTCTCCTTTGTTAATTATCCCTTATCACATATTGTCTTGTATATGAATGCATTCATCAGTGCAATGTCATTTAGAAAAAGAATTAGTTTATTGAGTCGAATAATCAGTTTTCAAGGTGAAAAGTCTGTTTGAGGTATTTTTCAACGTCGAGATGCTGAATATACGTTCATAGTTCGGGATGCTTTTCCCTCCTAAAATTTCATCTCCGGATTAGGAAGGAAAAATTGCACCTAAATTTAAATATAAGATCGCTCGAAATCCAGGAACACCTCATGTGGATACATTTCCGTGGTTCCGAAAATGATCACCTATGGGTGGAGGAGGACGTCGAGCCGAATTTTTCCCATGGTAGAAGTCATAGTGTCCATGGAAGTGACTAGAGAGTAGACAGTCAGATTATAACACAATAAAAAATCAAGATATTTCCGGCGTTGATTCAGGAAGACCTAAATGAATAAATCAGACCGTTGCGTATCATTTCCAGAGCTTGCATAGCTATGGGTTGCACCCCGATTGCAAGGAAGAAGGTTTGTGTGATCTTTATGCCAAAGCCGGAGAGGAAGTCATACTATGAGGCTAAGTCATAAGGACCGTTAAGCCTAACTTATTTCATGTTGGAAACACTCGAAACGTACCGTTGACGTACTTCATCCATTCACCTTCCGCATTTAGAAAGCGGAGCAAACGAGGATGAAATGATTGCAGCGTGCCTAGACATTAAGGGTGCCTTCAATTATACTCCTACATAATTAATATTCAATCCTGCAGAAGAACATGGTTAAGGTACCATCTAACTAAGGTATCTATGCTGTGTGACAAAGTCGTTCAATCGTTACTTCACGGATGCAATGTGAGAGAAAAGATAAGGAGAGGATGTTCTCAGGGGACGTTTGTCCTCTAACTCGTAGGCACTAGTCATCGAGGATTTGATTTGTGGGATATGTGAGTCAGGTTTCTATCCACAAGGTAATGTCAATGACTTTGGTATTGTAGTAACAGGTAAACATGGAGGCACTATAATTGATCTCATGAAAAACGCACTCAATATAGTTGAGAAATGATGCAACGATCGTAGTCTACCCGTTAACCTAAACAACCGAGCTTATGGTATTTACGAGACGCAGGAAGCTACCTGATCTCGAGAGACCTTATTTCTATGGCAAAAAGGTCGATCCTTTACCACCAGCGAAGTACTGGAGTGTTATTCTTTACCTTAAACTGAACTGGAAACTGCATGCTATTTCAGTAGTTAGGAAGGCCAAAGTTGCCTTCCGGCATTGCAGAAGTGCATTTGAAAAGACCTTGGGACTCGAATTCACTGTAGTTTATTACTCGTGTGCGGCGATAATCAGACCAATTATAACTCATGCCTTCAAAGGAGTTTTTCTCTTGTAATCAATGGAGTAATGCGAACGATTTTGACAGCGGCACCAGAATCCATCTTGGGTATACTTCCCGTGCTTCTTCTGATAAGGCAGAGAGCTGCAGCGGAGAGGCACTTATCCATGAAGCCCTTCAAAGTGATCTTCCCAAAATGGAAAAAATGGCAAGAGGACCAGAGGAGGAATAAGATATTTACACAAAGAGGACTTGTCTTGTACGCAGAAGGTTTTGAAGACTCCCTCAGATTTGGAGCTATATTATTTGGAATGTCTCCCTGTTCTAGTCTAATAATCGCACTAAGAAAGTTCATTTCAGTCATTCGGGCCTAAATGTTGGGCATAAAAGCCTGCCCAGAGGAGAATCGCAGGCGTGAATTCCTAGATCACCACATTTACATATGTTCTGACAGTCACGCTGCTCTGAAAGCAACCGATTCACAAGAGGTCACATCCAGACAAGTCTAAAGCCACCTTCATGAATTTCTTGAAGTCTCAGGGAGAAACTAAGTCAATCTGATCTAGGTCCCAGGGCATAAGGTTATGCCATTGAGAAGTGGCTCCTAAAAGAGTACGTGTGATATTGGGATAAGGCTCAAAGGGTTGAACACTTTAAAACACCAATAAAAAAACCATGTCTAGGAAAGGCAAAGAAGCTCCTGAATATGCCACTTGAAGAGCTACCTGACTAACATTATAGTCCAAAATGATTTACACTGTCGCCCATCTGGCTTTTGGGAGGAAACGGCACACCACATTATTTGTGATTATGGTGTGTTGTTAAACCTCAGAATAAAGCAACTAGGAAATCGTTTCTGTGAAAAAGATGATTTTGAGGCATTCCTCAAACGGCAATCTACGTCTTCATGGCGATAGTGGGTCTCATCAGAGAAGATTCTATTCAGCGGTATAGTACAATTGCTTACACGTAGATAACCTTAGAGCTAGGGTACTTATAGGTCCTAGCCTACTCGCAATAATAATAATAGATCCCTCTGAAGTATCACTTGAAATTTTCAGGATATCATTCCAAGTTTCAGAAAAGATCAAAGTGATAGTACGCACAACATAACCCAACAGTGAAGTCAAGCTGACAGGCTAGTACTTATTTGAGAATTTCAATAAACAGGTATTCGAATTGTCATCTATCCGATGTTCCCTATAAAAAGGTACACCATGTTACGCGCTTCTTACTCAATCACACAATTTGAAATAGTTTTTATTGAAAATCATCTTTATCTCATCTTCCATCTCTTCATCATCTGCTCATTGAAAATCAATCTTTTGGAAGATTTCTATTGAAGTGCGATTGAATTATTTAACTGAAATTTAAAAAATCGTCTCCTAATTTGACATTCTGTACATTGTATGTGAGTTTCGACAGGAAAATAAGAATTCGATTTCAAACAACAGGAAACTTTATATTTATATCTCACAAATAATTTCCCAACTGTCATTAATTTATGTATCCATATCCATTCGCAGGATAATAAAGCTTATCACAATTACTCAAAATCAGGTTAAGATTGAGAGAATTTGTTTCATTTATTAACATATTGAATACTTGAGGTTCTTATCCCCGTGTAACTATTCTAGACCCTGGGAGGAGAAGACATTTGAAAGTACGAGAATTTGTAATAATCAATTTATTCCGCCTACATAAATACAATCACTTAGTCTTTTGATATTTGTTCGAGGTACAATTTTCCGCGTGCGGGGCTTCAACAACAATGCTTGCGGTTTAGTCTTTTGGTTGGGGAGCACAATCTTACGACTAAAAATACTAAGTCGAATATTCTGCGGGTTTCGTTACCTTCCACCAGTAAAACGATCCAATTTCATGGCTTTTACTACGGCCACTAGGTAGAGCGCTTGTTATGAGGACAGCGAACCAAAATTTACTAGTGTAAATCAAGGAGGTCTGGGGCCTGTAACAGTGTGCCCAGGTATAACTAGAGTAAACCAAAAGGGTTTGGAGTCTGTAACAGCGTGCCCAGAATATAACTCAAATTAAAGACAAGATCTGGAGCCTGGCGCAGCGTACTCAGAATATGTCCCTGGAAGAAAATAGGTCTAGAGCCTGTTGCAGCGTGGCCAGAATGTAACTCGAATTGAAGACAGAATCTGGGTCCTGGTACAGCGCACCGAGAGTATGACCCTGGACGGAAAAGGGGTCTGGAATATGTTGCAGCGTACCTAGAATACAACTCAAATTAAAGACAAAGTCTGGAGCGTGCCCAGAAATAATACGGTAACATGTGATAAATCACCAAACAAAACAATGAATGCAAATAACAAAATCAATAATAACAACAATGATATATCATGAGTGATAGATCTCGGAGCCTGTGCAGCGTACTTGAGGGAAATATCTGGAGCCTGAGGCAGCGAACCTAGTTGAAAACTACGGACCTTCATCCTTCCAGAGCATGAGCCAGGTGACTATTCGGATGGATAATCCAGATTGTGAACTTCGGTTCCCCGTCGTCAACTTTACTTGTCGTTTTCACAGCCCACTCGCCCTCTTATACCCTCTACGCCTGTGGTTCGTTGTGGGAGAGAGGGTTCTGCGCACCTGGTGCCACTTGCTTGGACCTATTCCTACAGTGCGTCGCCTTCCGGGTGGCTACCTATTTGTCGTATTTTCCCCGTGTGATCGGTTGGCCTAAACTTAGGCGTTTGGCGGAAATGGGTCCGTTTCAAGGTTAGTTTCTAAACATCCTTATTATTAGATTTGTGACCATGTGTTGAATTTCGATAGTAGGAGAAGGAAAGTGGCAAGAAATGGCAGAGCTCATGTGTTGATTGGTCACCACAAACAACAAGTCTTCTGCCGCGCTGCTTGAATAAACAGCTCATTCCTTTCTGAACACAAAATATTACAGTTTACCTTATAATAAATTTGTCAATAATAATACTAGAAAATATTTATAGGATTTCTATTCCCTCCTCCCCCCTCTGTTCCTCTCTCGTTTTATCTACATCCGTCCTCTGCATAAAATGTCATTAATTAGTTGTGAAAGGATTATTTTTACTTTGAAACTGTTGATAGAAGGATTTGATGAAAAACTCTTACGTCTCTCCTAAAAAATTCCTATATGTCGCCTTATAGTAAAAGATAGCGGACTATCTCATCTCAATAATCTTCAAGAGTTCTAGAAGGTTGACTTGACAGAAATTACTATTCTTCCACGTTATTATCTTCAGAATTAACGTAAAAACTTCTATCATTGTCTTGATGTCTCAAAGAATATTCATTTGATAGTCTTATAAGTATGTGGAGATATTTTCAGTTTAATAATGGATAAACTATTCATAAAAGTGAATGAGGTCTTCCATCGGAACTGTACACTTTGATCTTGTCTTTTAGAAAAGCTCTTTCAACATGATAACTTTCAAGCCCCGATCTGACGGCCGAACAATTTTGGTTCCCTTCAGGCAGCCTGTCAACGAACTTTACCATGAAAGCTCGTTTGGTTTAAACCTTTGAAGCTGATCTTTTTAAGATCTGGTAATTACCCTATGTCCAATCTTACTGAAGGATACCAAGGAATCAATAAATGAGAAACTTTTACTGATCAGGAAAAAAATGAACCATCGTTGGTACTACACACCATCATCAAGAAGGGTTCAATCTGAGTGACTGGAGTATTTGGGCGGAATCCCTACCCTTCGAAATATCATTCAGCTCATTTTCCCCTCATCCTTAAGGTCCATCTTTCGAAATGATTTTATATTTTAGACAATTTTAGACTTTCTTCGAACAGCAAACCTGAAATTTATTTTATGTTATTTTCTCCGAAAACTATTAACTTAAGGAAAAGATATGAATCCATAAAATTATGTGTTTCGATAAGATTCACAACTTTTCTGTACAGATTTTTTATTCCAAACAAACATCCTCTAATAATAAAAGAAAAATTATTCTGGAGAAAAGAAAGAAAAACGATCATATTTCCTGGCGCCAAAAATCCTTCCAGGAGTTTCAAATATGATGCAAAAGGAGACGCAGAGCTAAGGATCAAGTCAGTATTCTTCAGTAACCTTTCCGGAAATATTACCATATTTTTATATCCTCATAAAAATATTTTTAATGGAATCGACTCACCTGCACCTAAACGCAATGACAATCGTGAATAAAAACGCAACGTTCGTGAACTCAGTTTGGACACAAAAAACTATTTTCTGTGTATAATTGAGCAACGTATGTACTAATTCAAGAGAAATGCAGATCACGTTCTTTGTAATTTTGGTAAGTTTTTTCTGGAAAATTCAAATAATATATATCTTTAATTTTTCTTGTTCATATGGGTACCATCGCGTGAATATTAGAACTCAAACTCATGGCTTTCGAATGAGGATTGCCAGAGATTATGTTGCTCTGCAGAAGTTCGATTTAAAGTTAACTGAATTTGAAAAATAATTCTCAAAGAACAAGTACAGAATAACCAATAAATAACATCTTGAAATGTTTCCCTCGGAAGCAATTCACAATATGTTGTAAGTCGTATTCCCTGAATCATAATATTCATCATTATCCCGTATATTTCCAAAAAAACATTAGTGCTTTTCAATAATTATATTAGCTGGCATTGTTATTTTTGGATTTTACGGAAACATAATCCAACATTGAAGGAACATGGAAATTTCAGACTCAGGAAATTTCCGGACGGAAAAATCCAGCAAAGATTAGAAGAAAAAAAATCTGACCGCTGCGCCGGCAAATTCCAATCGCCCGCCTCGCTTTGCTCGCAAGTTTGAACGCGCCCGAGGCGCGCGTCTTTCGGATCTCGCGCTTCGCGCTCGACGGTAATCTTGTCTTTTGCTCCGCGCTCGATCATGAATTAAACTTGCGCTTGGCCTTGATACCTCTCTAGAGTCGCATAAAAAGCTTGTAAAACTCAAAAGCGGAACGTCAACTAATTTCATTTCATGAGCGTGCATTCTATTTTTTTAAAGCTTATCCAGCTTCAACGAATACATTCTCATCGCATTTCTCGTGCTGCGCACTCGACCAAAGTTTGTTCAAAACGGTGGAGGAGTTTTGTTGCCTAATTTCTTTCACATGCTGTGTAGTTTTTCTAGAAATTCAATTTTCTAATTTTATTTTTTACGATTGAAACAAAAACTTCGCGTCCAATGGGGAGAATTGTAATAAATTTACAGATATTTCTCGGGTAAACAACTTTGCTCTATCAATCTTTTGTGTTAGCCTTAGTAATTTTTTTCGAAAAAATTTTATTATCTCATTCTTATAGAATATATAGAACATATAGAATCTCATTCTTGATTGAAATGAAAAATACATTTCCTGTTGAAGGAGTTTATAACACATTCAAAGTTATTTTTCTGGTCAAGAACTTGCGTCTACTTGATTTTTCCTAAGCTTGTGTCAATTGTACAAAAATTCATTTTTTTTTTTCATTTTTTACATGCCTTTCTATAAATGAAGCAAAAACTTCTTGTTCTATCAAAAAGTTAATTTTACCAAATTGGGAGATCTTTTTTTGGTGCACAATTTTTGTTCATATATATTTCCCCGTACCTTGCACAATTTGACCAGAAAATGAATCTTTCTATTTTTCATTATTTTTCGTGCGAACATAATTAAAATTTTTTATTTTTTGAGAAAACTCGAAAAGTCATTGAGATCATCCTGGAGGGCTCCCAAAAAGAATGAATTGGAATGGATTGCCAAAAGGCAATCCAATCCAATTATTCTCACGAAAGTTATGGAGTATACAGACGACGACAATGATGACGACAACGACGAGAATGACGACAACAGACAGACAGACACCAACGTAAAAACTACTTTTTCGGAATCAGGAGATCTCAAAACGTGGAGATTTCATGAATTCCGCGAAGTTCGATTTCCACATAAAACCAGAACCTTCTCATTATGATGAGAATGTAATAATCTGTGATCTCAATAACTTTCGAATGAATAATAATATTCGATCATACTTTTGAACACGTTCCCGAGACCAAGAAGAGAGGTCAAGTTCGTAAATCAGCTATTTTGGATGACAAATAACAGGGGGAGAATTTCGAAAAAAAAAATTTTTACTTTTTATTCCAAGAGTCAAAAATTGTAAGAACGGTTTCTTGTAGTAGGTAAAAAGTGGAACAATTTTTCATCATGATTTTTTTTCGATAAAAACAAAATTGTCAGAGTTGTGGCATTTTCAAAAATCTGAAATATTAACGAAAATGAGAATTCCTAGCAAAACAACGCAAGATATGAAAAAAAGTTCAAAGAAAAAAAAATGTTTCTCTTTGGGGGCGCTCCAGAATGATCTTTACAACTTTTCGAGTTTTTTAAAAAAATCGAAAATTCAAATTTTGATTCCAAAAAATAATAAAATATAGAAAGATTCATTTTTTGGTCAAATTATGTAAGGTACAGGAAAATCTGAATGAACTAAAATTGTGCACCAAAAAAGATCTACAAAGTCGGTAAAATTAACTTTTCAATAAGACAAGTAGTTTTTTCTTCATTTATAAAAAAGCATATAAAAATGAACAATATTAACTTTTTAACAATTGACACAAGCTTGGAAAAAATCAAATAGACGCAAGTTCTTTACCAGGAAAATATCTTTAAAAATAACTATAAAAATGAAATAATGGAATTTTCGGAAAGATGACGTCGCCCATAAACTGCGTAGACAATTTTAGAGGGAGGAGGGTTTGTAAGAAATACTACGGTCATCCACGAAGGGGGGTGGGGGGGATAGTTTCAATTAGATCTACGTAGCTAACTTCATTGAATCATTTATTGATAAATGAACATTATGTTAGATTGTAGAAAAAAAACAAGTTCAATTTTCGTCACGCTCAAATTACTATTAATAAAACTTGTGATTCAGAAATTACAGGGTGGCGATTCGGCGAACGATTTCAGAATTCCCAGTCATTTGCCGGTTTTTCATGGTCGAATTTGTCAATTTTCCCCGTCAACTAGATGCAACATATTTATATTTGTCGCAAAACGCTAACATTTATTTTTAATAAAATCTAAACATTCTTCAACACAACAGATCAAACATTGCAAAATAAATCAATTCTAAAAACAATACTCTGATTTTCAACAAAAAAAAATATAATTTTTGTACAAAAATTGGAACAGTTAAACTTACAATCGAAAAAATCAATTTACAATAACAAAAAAAAAACATTCCAACAAAATAGTTCATTTTGCAACCAATGTG
>WSXT02109925.1:0-11220 GCA_011762715.2 Neuroterus valhalla
TGTCACCGTAGATTTCTCATTGTTTCCGACGAGGGCGACGTTAGTGTGGGTACATAATAAATCATTACTTCAGACTGGATAAATATTTTTTTTTAAGTAGGACTTTCAAATTTTCCTAATTATGATGAATAGTTATCATGAATTAATATTTATTATTAATTAATTTTTTCCGAAACTTTGCTGCCTTTAGTATTGGACGTGATTTAAGAAGGTTTTTAAAATTTTATATCAAATGAGCTGTACAATAATGTGCAAATAATGTTTGTTGAGCGTGCATTGGGAAATACGTGTAAGTGTTTATCATTTCATATAATATTGGCTTGGTGAAAAGAAAGAATGCTTCGTCAATGCCAATTTGTGTTTTATTACAAAACCAAACAGTTATTTAACAATATCAATGAAATTTGCCTAGTATTAATCTCTTTTTTTTTGCCGCATTATTGGTACTTGCACGCAATCTATTAATTGCACTTTTTATCGCAGCATGTCGACCTGAAAGGGAAAGTTGTAGGAAACATTGTCCCCAAAATTTTTTGTATTTACAAATTTTTTCAAAAACCCACCATTTCCGAGATACATCAAATCAAGTTAAGCTTTGTGAATGCTCTTCTAGCGATTTCCGCTAAAAACAAGTATTTCAACTATGACATTCATGATCAGCACGCCGAAATACATAGATAAACGAAGTTTCGAATCATTCAGAGGTGACCGTTTCTTGGAAGTTTATCCATAAAATGATTTTTCATCAAGCATCCATCTTAAGAATATGCAATGGTGTCTACTCGACGATAATTTCTAACGCGAAGCACTTGAAGCTACGAAAAAAAATTCAGAAAAAATGCGGGTTTCACCCAGTCGAAATTTTCAGTGCCTCAATTATTCAGTAATTTTTTTACATTCTCATTCTAATAAGAATGTCTTTGTTTCATGTAAAATTTGATATCACCAGTATTCATCAAATCCTCATATTTCGAGTCTATCCCGAAAAATAACAAAATCGATAATCTCAGAAAGATCTACAAACTTGCTCTTAATCATTTTTTGATGAGATGCATGGTTTTCGCTTTAATCGTGAGGAAATTGTAAAAATGGAAAGTTCAACTTTCTAGCTAGACAATACAATGTACTCAAGAATAATATTTAATGAGACAAATTCTGTATCTTGAAAAAATTTACTAATTTTACATGGACGACAGGATACAAGATGCAAAAGAGTATTATCAAGAAAAATGGTTGATATCAGAAGATCTGAAAATTTTATTATCGTGTTTTGGTAAGGTGAAAAGCGTTTTTTAGCAAAGAAAATGTTATTGAAATGAAAGTTCTCTTTCCTAACAAATGAGTTCAATTTAATTGTCAGAAAGAAAAATATCTGTTTCATTTCATCCACACTGAAGTTCGAATTTGGATTTCCCTTAATATACAAGAGTTAATAAAACATACATTTAATATGATCGAGTTTAAGTAACTATTCATCATTTTGAATTTTTGACAAACTTCAATCGCGTGCAAAGCATGAGATGCGTAATTAGAACTGTTGTCAATGGTTTTACCTCAAATTTCAAACAGTCTGCAAAAAAATAGGGAAAAATGCAAAGACCATGTGCGAAGGGCACGGTACATACAACATCAAACGGGCAGACTTGGTTCATCTATAAATATCTTTCTTTAACAATCACTTGTATTTTATACGGCTTCAACGATATTTCTAGAATCAATGCCTTTCAACCGTCTACCTGCATCAAGAAAAATGAGAAATATAGATGGCAGTGTTTGAACTACCCGGTTTGTGGCTACGGACATGCTGAAGTCCGCAGCGCTTACAGTATCTGTCTTTAACCTCTTGAACCCCCTTATTGACGATCGATATTTTAGAATCTAGGAAGAACGTGAGCGGATGGAACAAAAAG
Organism: Neuroterus valhalla; assembly: GCA_011762715.2. Classification (NCBI taxonomy): domain Eukaryota; kingdom Metazoa; phylum Arthropoda; class Insecta; order Hymenoptera; family Cynipidae; genus Neuroterus; species Neuroterus valhalla. The sequence continues at coordinate 1,911 of WSXT02109925.1, forward strand.
GGAGACTTCAGTGTATTACAAAAGGAGAGGTCAACAGTAACCTCAATCTCTGGTGATTCTCCCTCCCTGTCTTTCGTGTACCTGATACACACATATTCAAATACGCATGCGCATGAAAGACATAACGAAAATCTCAAATTAGTTAAAAATAAGGTAGAATTTGTAATCAGAAGCTGAAACTCAATATAAAATCTTCTGCTGTGGAGAAGAAACTTATTTCTTGTTGAAAATATCCCAGGAAAAAAAGTGAAACTCAAAATACATAAAAAATTTATAAAATATTCAGGCGAAGGATGAAAAGTGTCTCCAACTTGAAGGGATAATCATTGCTAACTTGGAGTCATCTTCAAGCTTTTGTTTGATGAGAAGAAATTTTGAGAAGAAGCAGGGGGTACTTGAAATTTGTGAAAAATAATCAAGGACCTTGAAATAATCTTTTGGCATAGTTGATCATAATAATAAATATTTCTTCAAACATAATATTCAAAAATACATAACATCAGATTTGATAAGATTGTAAAATTCCAAATTAATAACAAAGATTCTTGTAAATAATAATATCATCAGTTTTGAAAACTATCTCCCTTCCCAACAACAACCTCTCGTTTTCTGTTCTTCGGAAGCTATAGTTCCTATGTAATAAAAATGAACTGGTAGTTACAATTAAAATCAAGCTTCCAGTGAATCAATACTATTTAAGTGAAACTTAATTCTATGAAAGATCGTTACTCTAACGATAATTGTGAATTCGACCCTTGATCAATTTCGCGACACTATATTTTGAATAACAAAAAAACTACTCTAGTCCAGAATTGTCAATAATCGAGCATTGTAAGTTCGAACTTAAAGTGCTTGTATCGTCGAAAACATTCAATAATCTGAATATTGGAAGTCAGAATGGGAATCCAGCATAGCTTCGTATAACTACTGGTCAATTCGCATATGTATAATTAGAAGGCAGACTTTCAATCAGAAATTGAACCTCTATTTTAACAAGGCTACGTGTGCGGCCTCTATTGTCACGTTTTATGAATTCGTTTTCAATTTCAGTCTTGTTCGATTCCTATCCGTCTGAGCGACTTTCTTCCATTGTGAATGTGAAGTTATCAAGAGCAAATAGAAAACTCCATTGCCACGTCTATTCACGTTGGTTCGTTGAATGAATGCTACTCACCGATTACATAGCTGTAGCCGTCGAGGGTGAGGACGCACTTTCTAGTTGCTGCAGAACCAGTAGCGTTGGGTGCATGTCTGCGTGAGATCCGCTTGCATCCGCCGTAAGAAGCATCCTCAGAACCACTTGCTGTCCCCGGATCGGAGTGGCACTTGTGCACGGGGTCTTTGCTTGGTCTAGACATCTTCACCAAGCTTTTGTATTCTTACGACAAGATCCTTTTTTCTATCCTCCATCACGCTTTTGCAATACCTTTGGATGCCGCAAAAATTTATCTCCTCAAATCGACCCTTTGAGCGACTCGGAGGAAAGTAGCAGGATCTCATGGTGCAAATATTCCCCATGTCATCTCGCTTCTAATTTCAAATCAAACGCCAGAACACAAAAGTTTGTTGTCGCTTACTTTCTAAGTATTCAAGTAAGTTACAGTATGGTCCCATGCTCTTTTTCTCTATCAAAGAATAACAAGCATTCAATACCAAAAAAGATAGACGGGTTAAGCAAGCCAGCGGTTGGCCGATATATGGAGCGACTTTCCGCCATTCTCTCGTCTGTGCTTCCTTTGTTCTTGCCTTTCTTTCCTTGAGTGTATACCGCGTTGAAACTCGCTCTAGCTCAGCGGACTAGCAACCGAGATATAAATACGCCTCTTGCCTGAAGCGAGTAAATAAACGCGTCTGTTCCCGATAATCCGAGTCTGCCTTCTCTAAAACCCGTAGAGGTCTCTTATTAATCGGATGACATAGTACAAATATTTTATCTCCTCTTATCCAATCCTCTCGTTTAATCAAGCCTCTAGCGTCTCTAGGTTTTTCGAAAGAGGAAACGTGCATTCCTTTTTCAGATAAACCTGCCCGCCGTCGAACACTCCACCCGCGTTTCGCGTACCGCAAACCTGACCTTTGCTCGGTCAAAATCCAACACAACGACGGAAAATTCTCAGCACTCTATCCAAGTAGATTGAATTTTCGCTAAATTGACACCTCACCCAAGTTCGCACCACCGATGCAGCTTGTTTATCTTGGCCAAAGCTTAGATCATCACTGCATCTATTTAAAATACTCCACATTGGACAAACGCCACTAAGCGTCATCCAGTATGTTTATGTTATTCGAAGGTTGCCTCATCCGGAAGCGACCCTGAACCAAGATGAAGTACACAACCACTTTCTTCCTTCTGCATAGCTTCCAACTGCTGAAATGATATACTGTTGCCCTTGTGACTTGAGATAATTTGAAAGTTAAATCCTTGTTTTTTGATTTCCAATTATAGAATGTCTCTTCCCGAAGATCTTCGATCTCTATCAATTATCTGCAGTTGACAACCACTATTCTTTATGTGTAGGTCAGAATCGTTCTCCGACTCTTCGCTCCATGACGTCTACGTATCCACGTTGTTGCCGGTAGATGAAACGGGAGCACGTGTACACCAGCAATCAACAAGCTAACACTACCGCTTTTCTATCTCCTTTACAAATGTATTGACTCGCACACACTTTGTGTCAACTTTCGCGAGTGCATTATTGATTAGTTCTGTCTTCCTGTCATTCACTCTTTCGAAACTTTATATCCAGATCATTAGTTCACTTGTTCTCCATTATGCAAGACGTAGACACCAATTTCAAGTATTATAAGAGTGTTAACATCGTATGAAATATAAAATATATTAGAGGCATTTCATGAACATCAAAGTGTAATCTAAAAGAATAATTACTACTCTGTATTCTTGATATGTATTTTGTTTCAAATTCCTTAGAGTCCTACAATTGGTCATGTCCCTTATACCTTAAGGTGTTGATAATCGCTTCTGAGGAAGACGTAGAAAACTCTGAAGATTAAAAAATTTCAGATGACTCTTCTAGTTGATATCTATTATTAAGAGGAAGGACAATTTGTATGAGATGACTATATTCTAGCATTCGTTTTCATGAAAACACCTTCTAGCTTCTTTTTATTACCAGCGTCCTTGGTAGAAATATGTAAAACATCGTTTGTCTGCTTTTTAATTACGTCCTCTCAGGAAAAGGAAATGATTGCAATTCCACTTAGCCTCAGCAGAAGATTCATCTGTAAGTGCGTCGCTGCTGGTCTTGGTAGTACCGCGACAAGCAGGAAATTTTAACGAACGTGTTGAGACCAAAGCGAGTCTACCGACAACCGGTATGAAGCCAATATTCGCTTCCCGCGAACCGTTTACCATCGCTGGAAACGTATCGCTCTGTAAAAAACTCCAACAACTTCAATTTATAAGTTCGCATTCATTCCCCTCATGCCTCGTAAGTACCGACGTAACCGGCTCGTTTAGCCGCCTCTCATGGGAGTTCCTGCATCCGTGAGCATAATTTTCTCAACTCAAACATTTGCGATCGTCATCATTAGGGAACATTGAAACAGTCGGTCTGGCGGGGAGTTGGTTGAGGGTGTTGGTGCATTGTATTGTTGATGTGCAGGATGTAAGTTGGCGATGTGAGTAGGGAAGCGCTGACTTTTTAAGTGGAGTAGACGCGTGTTCGGTCAGGCGGAACACGCAAGCGACACGCGATCTGAGGCGAAATAAACACACGTGTATCCCGAACCGCGGTAGCGCTACAACTGAACCCAACTATTCCAATACTCCTCCCCCGCCGCGTTCACCCACCCCCGGCGCCCCACCCTTTACTCCTCACCTTCTGACTCTTTCCTACCGGCTCACACTCTCTATTTCTCTCTCTTCCTCTCTCAATCTCTCCAGGTCCGCATTAGGCCACCGCACCGTGAGATGAGGCAAAAAAAGGGATGGATTAATTCATGATATACAGGTCCAACTGTTTTCTGAGTAGCTTCAAATAGATCGAAATTCTCCAAAAACCAAGCTCATCTTGTATTTCAAACCTGCTTATTTATATAAATAATTGAGTTTTGAACTTCATGTGTTTTACGTCAAGCATGATAATACATTTTTTTGATGACTTTTGAGAGAAACAAAAACCGATCAAGTATTTTTGGAGTTATTGAGTAGATTTGAAAAATATTATCTGAATTAAAATTCAAGTATGATTTTTGATAATAATATGAAATTAAAAGTCATTATGAGAAAGAGCTAGTCTAAGTTATTTTAATAATTATTGAATCATTGCAGAAACAAAATTTTATAGTGGGATAACCTCAAACGTAGAAAAATCCCATAGGAAAGTATCCCAGAAATCACACTCCTCTTATTATATCTTTGAAAATTAGTGACAGAATTAAACATTCTTTTTTTTTTAATCTCGTTAATGAAAAGTCTCATTACTGGTCAAATGGTTATTTTGTCACTAATTTACAAGTACATAATCAATGCATGTAGTATAATCTTTGGAACAGTTTGCTATGAGATCATTCTTTTTTTGAAGTTACCTGCCATTGGAACTTGGTTTGATTTTCTATTAGAAATTATACTCAAATTTTAAACTTCCATAATTATTATTATCAATTATGTATAACACCTCTTGAAATGCATCAACGGTCTTCATTTGACATACAAGTCATCTTCGTCTTGGACAAGATCGATGCAGAGTCACAAAATCTCGGCAATCAATAAAATTTGATTTTTTCAACATCAAAAAAAAAGGTATTACCCTCCAAAAAAATTCATCATTTAATATTTATTTATTCATCTTTGTGAATATCATCGAAAATACTGCTTATAATGGATTTATTTACTTTCGAATGCAAAAAATTTATTATTTTCGAAGCTATACATCATTCATTAGAATCTTCCTACGTACTATTCAAGAACAACTATACCATTTCGCTTTTTAATATGAAACGAAGTTGTTTTAATTACATATCAATATTTAAGGATATACTTGAAGGAATTGTGGGCCATAGTGCTTGTTTCAAAGCAAAATTCTCATTTATAAAACATCGGTAATTAAAAAAATATATATATTTTCGCATTTTTTCGTATAAGTGATTAGGAAATAGAAGAAATAGGTTTGAAAAACTGAAAGTATTCTGATTCAGACCGAATTTTGATTTGAGGCTTTTTCTGGACTCGCATAAATATTTTGAGCATGAAACGAATGTTTGTTTTTTGAAATATTCTTTTAATCATGAACTAAATTCTATAAAAACCTCGAAGTATATGGACAGCTGATTTTTGATATTTTTTCCATAGCAATTATAAACCTATAAATTTTTGAAACTTTATAATCCCCCACTCGAAAACTCTTCAAAATTTGCATAAGTTTCCCGGATAGTTTCTGGAAAAATAATTAATTAATTAAAAATATCATCAAAAGACGGAAAAAACCTTTTCCAGAGTATTGTTTCTCTTTTAAATATGACATTGTAAGTATTAATACCGTATCGACAATACACAAACAAATTGAAATCTGCAAAGTTGAGAAAAGGTAATTTTACCTGCTGTTATCAAGTTGATGACATTCTATACATTTCTTTCAATCTCACGAAATCCTTAAGTGTGGTACATGCTCAGAGGTCGCTTGGATAAGCCCTCGGTAAAAAGTTACTCGCTGTCGGTCTCGTTCCTCTTTTTTTTTTACATTCTCATTCTAAACGAGGAGGTATTGGTTTTTTGTGAAAATTGACTTTCGCGGATTTAATGAAATCTTCGATTTTTGAGAACCCCTGAGTCAGGGAAAACGATTTTCACGAAAGTGTCTGTCTGTCCGTCTGTAATCTGTAGACTCGACAATTTTCGAAAGAATGATCATATTGGATTGTCCTATGGCCCACTTCCTTGAGGTCGAAAAAAAGGACGAGTTCGTTAACCAGCCATTTTTGACCAATGATTCTGGTTTAATCCAACGAAATAGCTTTTAGAAAAGTTGAAAATGCACCTTTCCGCTACGGTGGAAGGTGGAAGAAAATCTTGAGCAACAAAATTATTCATTTAAAAAAGTAATAAAAATTTTCTCGAAATCACTTTTCCATAAGATGCATAGTTTTTGCTCAAATCGTGAAAAATGTTACCCAAAATGAAAAATTTCAATTTCTAGCAAAACTATGCGAGATACGAAAAAAATGAGAAGTTAAAAAATTGTTCGATTAAAAAAAGACTATAAATTTCCTGTTGACTATTTTTCAATCAGACAAATAGTTTTCGTTTTTATCACAATTACGCATTTACAATATTAGAAAAATACCATTTCTAGCCAAAAAATAAGAGATAAGAAGAAATATTTTTTTTAATTATTCATCTTAAAAAAAACTTCTGATTTTATATAAACTATTTTCCAATAAGACGTTTATTTTTTGTTCCAATCGTAACAACGCTTTTTGAACAATAAAAAACTCAATTCCTTATATTGAAGTTGATCTTCCATCCGACGCAACATCAGCAATTTAAAATAGAAATCCGTTTAATCAAACTATAGAGCGATGAATCGTGTAAGAAAAATATAATTGTCGTTATTTCGAACAAAAAAAAGTTTTGATATTTAATCAATCACAGTGGAATTCTATTATAAAATGAACATTCTCAACGTAATAATTGACCCTTTGACAAGAAAGATTCATTTTTAACCAAATTTTGATTTAAAAAAAAACTAATTTTAAAAGTAAAATGGACGATTTTGTCGCTAAAGAGTTGCATCTTCAATCAAATAAGATTATCCAGATAAAAAATAAAACAAATCGAAACCATATCGTTATGAATTTTCAAGCCAGAAAGACATATTTTATAAAAAATATAAGTTTTAAGTGCCCTAAGTGAAATTAATTTTTGAAGGTTTTCATCAAGAATAAAAAAAAATCAATAATGTTCATAAAAGCAAAGGTTTTCGGCAGTTGTGCAATACTTACAACTCTGTGTAAGCATTACAACGTAAACTGAATCAAGCACGGAAGTAGCAAAGCGCGAGATCCGAATGACGCGCGCGCTAGGCGCTCTCAAACTTGCGAGCAAAGCAATTCGCGGCGACATTTTTTCGGGATGTTTGCATTACCTCTCTAACAGTTTATCGTAAATAGATCAGAATTATAGTAGCATTTACGTCACTCAACTTCAGAGTAAGTAATAGTTCCTAGGAATAACAATATATTAAAGATCAATATCAAAGATTTTTTCTCCAAGCTATCGTTAATTTTTTAAAGTTTTGTAATGTCAATATTTTTGCAATCATCTAGAGAGGAAATCGTCTTCCAGCATCAACAATATTTCAAAATATAGATTATTGACAATCCATATTACCGAACTTTAATCCATTAAATAATTCGAAATTCTATGAGAAGAATTTCCATAAATACAGTCAGTAAAAACTTCTGATTAAGTTGCATCTCGTATAATTTTTTTGATAAGAAGTAAATTATAATTGAAATTAGCAAGGTACGTTTCTTACTACATCAAACAATATTACATTGATGCATACTTTAAACAATTTGATTAATAAAATTGTCTCACATTGAAATATATCCAACTCTCTAAATGTAAAAGCACTTTACACCTAGATCAATATCTCCGTCATTGGATCTATCTTACATGTTAGTGCATTAGGAGAAGTATTCTATAGAATCAATATTTGTCAACTGAAGCTTCAGCATTATGTTATAGAATTACAGGACTTTCTCTATCTTCTCTCTTTTGTCCATTCAATTTTATCATATAACCCTGTTTATATACGACATAATAAATTCAAGCTATACGGTTCATTTATCTAGTAAGTAGAGTTCAAGAGGTGAAGTCGGCAGAAGGTTAGGCAATGAAAATTATAGCTTGAAGTAATCAAGCAATGGAAAACGTCCTTCAAAAGTTTGAAATGACATTGTAAGGACGTCCCATATTTGCTCAGTGAGTAGACTAGAATAGTTTTCTTATGATCTAATAAAATTTAATTTGAATAAGCAAGACACGAATTACTACAATTACCAGTAGTAGAAACCATGCAAGAGTAGGTCCCTTTGAAAAGTTGACCAAATTATTTGATTTGAATATATTTTTTTTCAGAGAAACTTGTATTTTCGCTTGTCAAATTTTAAGTCTCAGCCCTGTTTCCGAGAAGCAAGAAGTAGAATTTTTATGTCAACTCCAAGTCGAAACAAGTCCACACCTATTTAAAATATTTTTATTCTGGGTAACTGAACTAACTTTTGTCATGGTATTATGATTAACGAATGTGCAAGATCAGAGAAAAACTGGGTTTGTGTATACACAACGAAGAATATCGTTAACTTATGCGAAAAGTTTTCTTCGAAATAAAATTCTTGTTCAATGGATTTTTGGTCTGTAATTGAAGATTGGAACCTTTTTAACAAAATCCTGGGACCGAGGCCCTTTTTCTGTGATCACGATTATTATAGAACTTTCTGTTACGTGGTGAGTTTCTGAAGAGTCTATCCAGAAAGAGTACACTTCATAGACAGTTGCTTATTTTGATCGGTTCCACAGAATGGACCGGAAAACAACTTCATAGAAGACATAAAAATAAAGGTTACAACTGTTACTTTTAATGTGCTAGCAGGTTTGACGAGGGATGTCATGTACTAACATAAATTCTCTCCGAGATCTGAAAGTATCAATAAATCTTGGTTCGATCATTTTTTCAAATATTGCGAATAATTTCCGCGATTTATTACCATCCGAACGATGGAACTTTTGTGTTCCATTGGTGATACTTAAAAATTGGAAAGAAGTAGTATTTTTCCATCTTCAGTCTTTTCACTGGAAGCGGTGACCTACTTTACAATGAGCAGTGTGAAAATAGTATATTATGCACCTAAAAGGAGAAGAAGGACTTTTCCGAAGAGTATTGAAAACATACACAAGTCAAAAAATTCCCTCTTCCCCTTCGCGCATACGATATTTTTTAAAAAGAATGGATAATTTCAGACATTTCTCGAAATACATCATGATTCCAGCCAATATTATAGTTCAAAAAAAGGTGGCATGATCGCAAAGAAGTTCAGGAGTTCAAAATTCAATTAGAGGATGTCTATAAATTTTCGGAAATTTGTGAAAATTTTTGGTCATTTATGGTGATATTACAGGGAAATATGGTGATTTACCGTAAATTACCCAAAACTCAATTTGAAACATTTCCAAAACTTCATGAAAATCTTCCGTAAATTATAGTATTCTTACAGGCAATTTACGGTAACTTGAGATAAAGTACCCAGAATCCAATTGGGAGACGTATTAAATTTCCGGTCTTTCTTG